>JBBBDQ010000614.1:7600000-7745000 GCA_037127315.1 Ascarosepion bandense
CTGGGAGAGAGGTGATAATCTGGCGTGATTAACATCTGAACTAAGTATACACAATGTGCCGTCTACCATGATAACATTTGATATTTTACTAGCTTAATCATCACTTAATTCTAAATAGTTCCGTTTGCTCAACTTCACTCAAAAAGTGTCGTATGGTTTTCATGCATAATTATAGGTCGAGTGTTTTTTGCCGAGTTCGAATTCCAGTTGAATTTCTTGCAACTTCTTAACGCGTAATTAAAATTGAGCAAATGAATACAATATGTGAAGCAATAAATACGGGATGATACAGAAAATCATTAAAAACTCAAAAAATCTCCGGTAAAATATGATTTCTAGATCATTACTTTTAAATATCCCTAATGTAGTTTCTCCCTGCAGCTATAAGTTCTATAGCACGGCAGACTGGCTTCTGTAGTCTTGTGTGTCAACTAGTTTACCGCAGAAAGCAATAGCAACTTACTCCGGGGAAAATCTGCAGCCCAGTCACTCTTGATTTTTTGGTGACATGATCGCCCAAGCTTGAATAACTTATGGTATTTCACTGACTGAATTCACTGCACTTTTTAAAACTAATTTACTATCTCACTTCGAACTTGGGGATCTTTTCTATTACTCAAGTATTCTACCAATCATTCATTCAATAATATTAAGAATAAAAATGGAATTAACCCATTAATGGGTAAAATTTGATTCCTCATATTAGCCCTTTTAGGCAATTCATTTTGACCAGCTAATTGCATGCCTGTTATTTAAATAAAAATTAAAAACTAAGTAACATCACCTGTAAAAAATATCACAGTTAAATGCCACACGTGATACACACTTGGGTGATCATGTCTCGAAGGAGACATGACTGACTGGGTAGAAGATTATCCCATAGTAGGTTGTCATTGCTTTCTACGGTAGACTGGTTGCTAACCAAGGCAATCTGTCCTGTTATTTGACCTATAGCTGGAGGGAAGAGACGGATTCATACATTTCCCAAGGTTATTTGCGTGTATATGATTGCAACGAATTCAACTGGAATTCGAACGTGTCTCTCCGATTTCTTGTTCCCAGTTGATATCTACTGCACCACAACGTACAAATGTAAAAGTCTTGTAGTAGTTAGTTAAATAAGTTGAGCGCTCATTAGAGTTATTTAGACATCATACATTAACTCAAGAATCATCTGTCTAATAATGTATACACACACACACTCACGCACGCACATACCTATATATACATACATATATAAAAATATATATATATATATATATATATAACTTTTGAAGAAATAATGGAATTTTTACTCATTCATACATTTTTCAAGTATTTAATGTACACACTTAAAGAGATCAAATATATCAGATTAATGATTAAAAGATACATTGAGTCAGTAAGTTAAATGTCATACGTTATACACGAAAGAGACATGACTGACTGGGCAAAAGACTTTCCAGCAGTAGGTTGCCGTTACTCTTTGCGGTAGGCTGGTTACCATCCAAAGCTATAGAACTCAATATGTCCTATTATTTAACACACAACTGGAAGTACGAGACAGACTAATACATTTCCCAACGGTATTTGCGCGTAAGTGAATGCAAGGAATTCAACTAGAATACATTACTTCTTTAAAAATGATATGTTTTAGTTTGGATGCAAAAATATCTATAACGAATAAAATTTCGCTTACTGGTACTATACAGTCTTACTTTCTACGTTCTTAGTAGCTCAACTGGCCTACATTATGTCAGGTTAAACAACTGTTTGCTATGCTCAGAGTGATGCAGGTTTGAATCTTGTAGAAGAGCGCATATTTTTCTATTATACATTTTATTTAATATTCAGTCTGGTAAACGAAGACAAATGCTTAATAACTAAACGGAGTGTCTACTCAATAAGAGTATCCACTCAAATGACGGTTAAAGTTATAATATTTCTGAGATGAGTCATTCTAAATACTTACATTATTTACATTGTACGGACGGTTGTTTTTATACGTCGAAGAAATCATATTAGAATCCACATCACTAAATCAAAACCTATGGCTGAGATACAAAGATGACACCACCTATTAGACTATTTAAACTCAAGGTTCACTGAAGCAGATCCCAATTGACCCAGATCCCTGTTGATTAGAAAACAACAAGAAATTGGCATTCCTAGCTGTAGTAATATATCGAATAGAGCATTGGTTCTAGACATACATATACTGCACGCCAACATCAACATGCATCACCTCATCTTCTATTCACCATCCCAATAAAGGGCAATGAGAGCGATCATCCACTTCATACAAACGATAATGACGACTTATATGCACTAGTTTCTAACTTGCAAATAATCCATATAAATAGAAAACAGTTTGTCATCATCGTTTGTCCGTGAATTGTTATAATATATAATGTAATTTAACATCTTTGAAACTGGTTTATGTAAGCCGAAAGCTTACATTGCATTAGAAACTATATGCATAAATATTGTAATTTTCTGCCTTCATTTAATGATAAGGCGATTAAGCTTATCAGAGAATATGTAAAAAATTACATAAAATGAATATATTATATTATATTTCTATGTTAATTAATGAAACATGCATTAATTTTGCTTAAATTACCAAAATTTATATATATATATTTATATATGTGCGTATAAACTATTAATAAAAATACATATTCTCCTACATCGATGGCAAGACTCGAAGTTTCATGCGTTATGCAATCATCAGGTGCATATATTAAGCACTGTTTTATTAAAAACAGAAAAATGTTATCATATGCGTGTGTAAATTCATATGTAAATTTATTAATTCACATAATTCTACACACACACAAATATATATATAAGAAAAATTAAGGCAGACACATTATTTCATGGTAAATCATTGTGTGGGACTATTTTATGTGAACCATCATCAGCTTTCGTCTTTATTTTACAAAACTTCCGATTTACCATGAAATAACGTGTCTGCCTTAATTTTTCTTATATTTGATCTATATATATATATATATATATATATATATATATATATATGTAGAGCTCTCTGAGAGAATTATCTTACCACTGTATGTACAAGATACTCCTATGGATTCTTCTATACCCACACTGCATCCTGATATATATATATATTCATCCGCAGACAGAGCTGCATCACAGCTCGTCAGTACGGTTAGACTCCCATGGCATTTTAACCCAGGAATGAAACCCGACCGAATTGGCGTCAGTTGGCGATTCTACCCGTGAGCTACGGTCGCTTGGTAGAAGGGGGTACACTTTTTAGCGTGTATATTATCATTATACATGCCCAATAGCTGAGAGTGTTCTAATTCATTGCTGAATGAACGATGCGTATATGCTAAAGTAGCTACTGTTTTTCAAAGTCTACCATACTTCCAGAGTGCTCATATATATATATATATATATATATATATATATATATATATATATATATATATATATATAATCTAGATATGAAATATATATATGCATATAAAAATCTTTGTATTAATGTTCCAAAAATGTAAATAATTTTGAGGCATGCCAATATCTTTTTCGGTGAGAAGCGTAGATACTTTGAAAGGTGCTTTTAGACACAATATTCTCTCATTTTTTTCAGTATATATTTTTATAAATATGTTAATAATAAATGTCGACATATATTTTTTTCTTCGTGATCTTATTTGTATATAATATTCCTGATTTTGAATTCAGGGCAAGCTCTTTACAAGAAAAGAACATTTTTGACGAATACTGAAAAGACAATATAGAGTTTATGCTAGCATGGGGCGGACAAGACACATTGCCCAGTTGATATAGACGATGGTTTGTTCTAGTGACTTGACCCAAAGAGTTGTTAGTTCAATACCGAGTTATAGCAATTATAAACGCGTAACTTTGATCGGATTAGGGGAAATAACTCTTGACCACGAGAAGACGCTTCGCACAAAGGATTGGGAATGTTATACTCCAGTCATCGTAATGAAATGTTCAGTTCGAAATTTCTAGCACCTGAAGAATGCTGGAGCGTACTACGGCAGAATCTTCGTACAAATTGCAACCAAGATGAGGAAAATATTCCGAATAATGTAAATAGTGTAAACAAGAAACAACCTTTCAATCAGGAAATAAACAAAGCAACTCCGAATTAATAAAGATAATTAATAATTGAAGAATTAATAATTGAAGAATTTGACATTTACAGGAGATATTTAATGAAAGAGAAGCAGGGGAATTTATTCACGAGTTTGATTAATTGCTTGGATGAGTGAATTTATTGAAAAGCATATTTATTTGAGTTATTTAATACCAAATTCTTAATATTTTACACAGGTTTATTTTATCTTAAGAGAAAACTTTATTATTCAACTCATAGCGGGAGGTTGATGCGGAATCATAGATTTTCCAAATGGTATTTTCGCGTAAATGGATGCAACGAACCCAATACAAACTGGAATTCAGCTCTGCTATTAGCGATTTCAAACAATTTGCCCCACAGCAAAATGCAAGCTTAGAGAATCTGCTGTTCGTAAATTGTCACTCTTCGAAGTACTGATGTTAACATCAGTGATCTTACGGGTAAAGTGTTTGGGTGAATGAATCCCAGACAAGAGACAAAGATGGTTGACAAAGAGTGCAGATGACTCGAAACAACAACAAAAAAACAAACAGTTTCGAAAAGTGCTATAAATCTTGACTTAAAGAAGAAAAAGCTTATGCGGCTTTCCTTTTCTAAAAAAGCTTATGCGGCTTTCCTTTTCTAAAAAAGCTTATGCGGCTTTCCTTTTCTAAAAAAGCTTATGCGGCTTTCCTTTTCTAAAAAAGCTTATGCGGCTTTCCTTTTCTAAACGTTTTTATACTTATTATAATTGTCATTACTCTCTCATGTCATCTTCTTTGCCACTTCCTCTTTTTCACCTGACGTCTGCTTTGTTGTTTTTACTACGTTTTAATTGCAACTTTTTTGCTACGTCATTTTGATAATGTCTAATCCACTCTGTCAGATAAAGATATTAACGTGTCTTAACGTTTTGCTCAGCCTACTCGTCTCAAAAGATTTACCTGTTCTACGAGGTGCACTAGGGATGTTTGGACAGTATGACTGTCTCGCTAGAATCATTACAATTGAGTATTGAGTTCGACCCTCACTGGGTGTCCCATACTTTCTACCTTGTGCCACATCTAAGCCCTAATTAGAAAATCGCCATCGGATACCGTCATTTTTATAAAAAAATCAACTTTCTAACAACAGTATTAACATTTCCGTTATCCCCCGTAAGAGAGAATGTGTTTAACATGTTAAAGAGAGGCATACTAAAAACAGACATTACTACGCCTGATCATACATTACCTCTGGTAGTAGAGACAGCTGAGGAAGACCAGAGCATTTTCTCCAGAACACTTTCTAAATCAGAACTTAAATATTCTGCAAAAGAAAAAAAAGCATATGTTATTGTCGAATTGCTGAGAAAAAGAAGCATTATTTGATCAAATGACACTTTCAGTTAATTACAGAACAGAAATCAGTCGCATTCATGTTTAACCCGAAAACGACCGGCATAAACAAAAAACAGAAGATAGCCAGGTAGAGAAGTTAACTCTCGTGTTACTCGTTATTCGTAACATACTGGCCCAGTAAAGAAAACAACAGCTCTCGGTGCCCTCTCTCGGATACTATCAAAGAAGAATTAAAGTGATTACATAGAAAGTTGTTCCACCCTCGATATTACACGCAGGGTGCACATGACGAACATTAGAAACTTTCTCGTACTCAGTAGAGGATGTGAAAGAGATTACCAAATTATGTAAGACTTGCGCCGTAAATAAGGTTCAAACGAAGTAGCTTCTTTAGCTACTGTCGGTTGGACATCTCGAGGTAGTATAATGGTTAGCAAGCTTGTCTCACTAGATACATTACAATTGAGTAGTGTGTTCGATTAACAATGGGAGTCACATAATTTCGGCCTTGAGCCCCATCTAAGCTACGCTTAGAAAATTGCGATTGGATATCGCCGTTGCCATAAAAATCAAGGTCATACAAAGGACATACATAGCCGCACAACCCTACAGAAGAATTGGATTGGATTTTAAAGGTCCGCTTTCATCAATACATGTTGACAATAACTGACTGATATTAGCGGATATACAACGGTAATACAAGCATTTTGCTTAATTTTTGCTGTCTTCGGGCTGCTATTCGGAGAAAAACGTTTCATTTCTGACAGAATGCGTACTGCGATTCTGACAAAAGCAATAAGTATCCGTTAGTAAAAAACACGGCATTACCCCAAAGCAATGACCAGTGCAAAAGATATAGGAATTTAATTCGGAAAACTGTTGAAATAACAGCTGCTGTTACACGAGTAGCTGTAGTGAATTGGGACAATTATTCCCGGAGGCCGTATTAGAACGATGCTACGCACAGCTACTAACACAACGTGAACAATTCATTCCGCTCAACTAGAGAGTTTTTCATATTCGTAGCTCTCGGAAACGCGAATGGTATTACTGAAAAGACACACGCGACTCAATAAAAACGAACCACTGGTAGATCAACTAGTGGTACTAGATGCCAACTCCTAGTATTCATGCGGCCGTTACTCGGATAGACTGGAAGGCACAATCTCAGTAAGAGACTTAACTCCAACAGAGAACGAATCTGGATCCATAGAGATAAGCCAAGGCTGTCCTAAAGACACTTCACACTATATTGAAGAGACAGAGATAGGGTCTCCTTCATAAGGTTATGATAAACGATTAAGCTCTACTGTGGCGATCAGCGAATTTTCCAGAAGAGAGCACACACACCTACTTAAAATTTCGACTATGAAGACGTCACTCGTACATTACGAAAACGCAGCAACATAAAGTATTTTTCTTCTATGTGCCCTGTCCTTTCAGGACATAGGCGATCATGGCTTTCCACATCTCCCTATCCCAGGTGACTCTTATCACGCCTTCTCTTGTTACACCATGCAACACTCGTTCCATCATCCACCTGGTTATGTCCTTCAAATATGTTATCCGTTTCTTACCTCTGTTTTTTTCTCCTCTATCTGGCCTGTTAGTATCAGGTTCCCCAAGCCATTCTTCCTTATTGCATGTACCAGGAACTTCAGATGTCTCTTCCTGATGCTCAGTATTAATTTCCTTTTTGTTTCATCACTTCCAAAACCTCATCATTGCTCACATGCTCGATCCATTATATTCGCAGCATCCTTCTGTAGAACCATATTTCAGTTGCTTCAAGACATTTGTTCGTCTTTGATTATATTGTCCAACATTTACTACCATATTGAAGAACCGACATAACATAGCAATCCAGTATCCTCTTCTTTGTATCTAGTCAAAACATCCTGTTTCTTAATACTTTCCTCAACTTCTGGAATGCTTCCTTCGTCATGCCAATTCGCCTTCGGATCTCTGTGTTGCACTTTCCGTTTTCTGTTATAACAGTTCCAGGTATTTAAACTTTTGTACCTGCTTGAATTTAGTATCCCCGACCGATATGTGGCATATTGGGCTGCCCTTTTTAATGATGACCATGCATTCAAATAAGAGGAGGAATCTCATCATGCTTCTGGCAATACGTCACTGCTTCGCAGACTGAAAAGAATGCCTGTCTTTAACAATTCAACTACAGCGTGCTTTGTATTCATTTGTCAACATTACATCTGACCATTCGTGTGAAACCAAGGAATTCACTCGTTACTGCTGTGTTCTTTTTTTTTTTTTCGCTAGTCGGTTGGTGTATAGACATATCTATCTATAGTAAGGTTTCTTTTATTTAATAATTTAATTTCCATTTTACCCAATATCAAATATGACATCAGGTGTTATTATATATATATATATATATATATATATTTAACATTATTTCAGCGCGTCATCATCATCATCATCATCGACATCATCAGTTCTGATGTCTTCGTCGATATCATCATTCTCATCTACCATCACGAGTCGATTTCTCTACCAATTTGTTTCAAAAATCACTTCGTGACAACAGCGAGTCTGCTTCTCTCTTACGTCTTACTTTCAAACGCATCTGTATTGGTTAATTTTTTTTCACCTGACTTACCCTGTTGTACATCTTCTGTTCTAAGGTGGGCTTACCTATCACAAAAAAAATGATTGTCCTCAAATTTATGTACTATTCGCTACACGTATTCATTTTTGCGATATATATTTTATTCTTCCACGTTGTTTAATTGTTTTATTTTGAGCAATACTATTTCAATTGATATTTAGAAATCTTTAATTTTTACATCCTATTTTGTTAATCACTATACATTGTAATACTGCGTCATATATGATATTATACACTTAAGATACACTTTAAGTTTTAATGATGTTGGCAAAATAATTTCATTATATATCTCTGTATTTATTAAATCGTTTATAACATTTCCAAGCCTCAATCTCACTTCATTTTCTGTTTTGTACATATTTAATCTGATCACATGTCCTTACTAGCTGTATGATGGATTTTCTCTAGATCTGTAGTCTCTATATTAGTTAAACTTATATAAGCCTTTTGTTTAAATTTTGATTTTATTTTTCAGCCTATACAATTACGAGCTTTATATGTAATTCCACATCCTGATATTTACTTATTGGCAGAAATATGATAGTGAGAACAAAATAAAAATAAATTCATCTTCTTAAAATATTAACAGAGCGATTTGTAAAAAAAATAGTCACCTTTCTGTGAGCCGTATCGTGTTTCTTTCTACCCAAAAATGACTTTCTGTTAGTAGCTGACCACGTGATCCGAGTTGGCTACATATCTCATGTTTTTTATTCGGTCAATCAGAGAGACAAGGAAGTAGACAGCAGTGAGAACACAAAAAATTATCAGGACACACCCAGTGACCTACATTCGCACCCTCTTATTATCATTCTCATGCAGTTTTCTTTATCTCTTCTTTTCCTCCTCACCTACTTCGACAGCAGAAGGAAAAGATGAAAACATTAATACTCCCCTGTTGATACATCACACCGAAAACATGGACTGATATCTTTATCTGCACAAATCAAGTTTCGCTACAACAAACGAACACTTAATTCTACAAACGTCTCACTACACTTTCTCTTGTAACATTTCACCGTTAATATTTTCACTTCCTACAAATTGGATGTTATTATTCTGTATAAATAATTTTCATTTATTTATACAAACGTAAAGATTTTAAATATCGAAACTTCTTATGATCGATAGTAAATTGTAGTGAGTTCAGTAATGATTGAGCAAGTATAATAAACTGGCTCGATCTTCCTACTTCAAATACTGTATGTGTTCAAGACTAAATTGTGTACATTTTCAAGAAAGGGGTTTGTATTTCTATTTGAATACAATATAAATAAAACCATTTCCCATTGTTAATAGGCTTTCACATATTCTGGTGTAACAATTTTATCTGTAAATCAGTTTGCTCTTGGTAAAAATTAATGAATTATCGTATTTTACTTGTGTTACATATACTTAAATTAGAGAACTTCATCACAACTGATCGTTATTTTTAAGAAAATTGAATATAGCTATATTCTGAGCGCAGCTCAAATGTGGCACAATGCCGAAAATATAGAGAATCGAATGGGGATCGAACTCTTGCTAACCATTACACAATATAAATGTGCCTAAATGATCTTCTAAGCGTTGCTTAGATGTGGTACAAGACCGAATATACAGGCATCCAGTAAGGATCTAAATCAGTATTCAGTTGTAGTTGATTTATTGAGACAATCCTATCCGCCATTACATCAGGCCGAATACTTAACAGCATTGACATTTTGACAAGGTGTAATTCTAGCGAGCTAGCTGACAATTAAAACACAATTTTGAGTTCAATCTTTATTAAATGCCCCCCCCCCTACTTCGTGCGGTATTTAAGATACGCTGAGTAAACTAAGATACTGCTTTTGGAAAAACATTTAAATGTTACAAAATATCACTTTAACCATATTTGTATATGCGGTAACCTATATTCTCACTAAAGAATAGAAGTATTGTTACGTGGTGTAGTTTATTTTACGAACAATGATCATTAATTAAATTTGAGTTTTAATATATTATCCCGTTTTTCTCTATCGCAAAATGTTAAACTTCATTGTACGATTTCAAATTGGTGACAAGATAAAGAAATTCAGTTGGAGAAAAGAACAAATGTTTGTTACATTGATGGAATTAATCTTTATAAAGAGAAAGGGAAAAAAATTCAATTTTGATAAAAGACAATGTAATTTATTAAAGCGAAGAAGAATTTGTCGGAATCCTCTAATTAATATTTAAGTCCAGTATCATACAACATAGCACTTTCTTTACATAACTAACACTAAAAAGATATGGTAAAATCAAAACAATATATGTAATAAAAAAAGAAAAAACACGATAAATAACATGTATGAAAAGAACCATCATCTACATTTATCGAATGATAAATATTTACAAAACTTAAAAGCTGTGAGTATTTTGCTGTAAACCGTATTTAAAGCTAATTACATTCGTAAAACAATTAAACGTCTGAAAAACGCGTCATAAATTTATTCAATATGTTTTTCATTTGTATATAAAATATATTATTAAAAATCGATATTATTTTATTTCATATTGACAGATGTTATGATGAAGACTGACAATTGCATCAACCGATTTCTAATACTAATAAAAACCGTTTTCGTCGCTATTACTGTAAGTTTTTGACATCCCACATCATTTTAGCCAAGGAGAGAGTCCCACAGCCTCATGGCACTCCGATATAAAATCCAAGAAAATAGATTAAACACATCTAGGACAGAACCGAATGATACTTCAGCAGTTTATGGCGTCCTGATGCAGGAGCCAAGGGAATTTTCTATGGCGACAAACACAGATTATAAACCCTTATCACCCAACGTACAACATAGACCAAATACCGCCTTTAGGGAACAATACGAAATGGAAATTGACGTCACCACGGATTCAGTAGGCCCGTTAAGAGATAATATTGGAGAACACTGTTATCAGGCAAAATAAGCCCCAGTCAGCGTCGACGTCGAAACAGGCGAGGACCTCGAACACAATAACCTAAAATATGAGGAAAAACGCATGCATATTCTGGGGCAAACCTTCAATTTATCACGCCAATCTGTCTTGTGGTCATTGAAGTGACGAAGCATCTTCGGTAGAAATGGAAGATCTCATTAGATAATAAGAGAGTTCCATAAGCAAATAGTTCCATCAGCAAATAGTTCCCGTCCAAAATAGTTATCGTCCATTTTTATATGTGCAATTGAGTATCCAGGTTCCAAGTGTATGTTTGTGTATGTTGTTGGTACAAGAATAAAGTAATTGAAATATACTATTCCCATTGTCGTTGTGGTTATTTTAGATTATGAAATACATAATTTCTTTTATTCACCCTTAATTTTTTCCAGAGTTTAGATTTGGTATGCTAGATTTACTCCATTAAGCAACCCGAAAGAAAAAGATCACAGGATGTTAAGTCAGGGCTACTGGCTCGTATATACCTTCATCTTCTTCTGTGTGACTTGTCCTTTCAGGTCGTAGGTGATCATGGACTTCCACGTCTCCCTATCCCTGGTGGCTCTTAGCAGGCTTTCTCCTGTAACGTCTTCATCCGCTGTTCTGTCATCCACCTACTCAGGCCCTTCAAATATGTTATCCGCTGCTTTCCTCTGTATTTTTCCCTCTGACCTGTTAGTATCAGGTTCTCCAAGCTCTCCTTCCTCATTGCATGTCCCAGAAACGTTACTTGTCTCTTCCTGATGCTCAATATTAATTTCCGTTTCGTTTCCATCCATTCCAAAACCTCGTCATTGCTCACATGCTCGGTCCACGCTTTCCGCAGCATCCTTTCGTAGAATTACATTTCGTCTGCTTTAAGTTTTTCCTTAATCTTCGAAAATATTGTCCAACATTCACTGCCATGTTAAAGAATTGACAGCACATAGCAATCCAGTACTCTCTTCCTTGTTTCTAGTGAAAGTTTCCTGTGTCTTAATACTTTACTCAGCTTCTGAAACGCGTCTTTCGCCATGCCGATTCCCCTTTATATCTCTGTGTCGCTCTTTCCGTATTCAGTTAGAACACTTATCAGATATTTAAGTTTTCGTACCTGCTTGATTTTAACACCTCCCACCACTCATACATAAAATAGAAAAGTTAATTTAATCTCCTAGTCTATTCTGTTTTCTTTATAAAGCTTCCAAACACACTCACACACACACACACACACACACCCGCAGAGAGAGTGTGAGAGAGAGAGAAAGTGAGAATAGCCTTCTTCAGCTACATCTATATATATAAAAGGCAAGATATTTGTGCGTGTGTCTGTCTCTCTATCTCTCTGTATAGATATCCTTTATACAAATCCACAATTTTTATCCGATTCTACCAAACTAAATATTCTATTAGACTTCCGGTCAGTTGATGGGCTATTCATTTTATCCGTTTTCTCTCTTATATCGAAAATCGAAACCCCGATATCCGATCTGGTCTGATCAAGATCAGGATTTCAGCCCTTTTATCATGGTTCATACTGAAGAATTTCCTCTAACTTGGTAAAATTATAGTTTTTAGCCTCAAACATTAGTACATCTATGACAATTCACTTTCTCCGATATCCCTAATCGATACCCCCGATATTCTATCGAATCTGATCAAAGACCGATATTCAGCCATCAATATGGCTCATTTTCTCAAATTTTATTATCAATGAGTACGATAAGTTTTCATGGACTTACTTAGGTTAGTTCATCCTTGGATGCCTTATTTGACTCCGATATTAGAAATCGATACCCGTATATCCTATTGGGTCTGATCAAATTCAGGTTTTCAGTCCTTTTATTTTGGATTTGCATTGAAATTCTTAGTCACAACCATGATGCACTTCACTGAAAGGACTAATTTAGCCATTTAAAATTCAGTTGCGACGGAAAATTATGTGACATCGATACCGGAAATCAAAATTTGACTTACATCCATTCATTTTTCTTCCAATCTACGGTTTCGATTTGACTGTTGCATTTTAGCATTTCGTGCCAACGCCCAAAGAGTCTGAGCTCCAAGACCATGGATTAGTTTTAAAGATTTCATTACACCCGAGCAAAGCCGGGTTTTATTGCTAGTATGTAATACATGGCTTCCAAATAACAAGTATCACATCTCATCAGTGCGGTTAGTTTAAACGTTTGCTAAGAGAGAAAGAAAGAGAATAGCCTTCTCTAGCTATATATATATATATATATATATATATATATATATATAGAGAGAGAGAGAGAAATTGTCTTCTTCACCTATATATATATATATATATATAGAGAGAGAGAGAGAGAGAGAGAGAGAATGAGAACTACCTCCCATATATATAAATACATATATATATATATATATATATATATATATATATATATATATGGAAAAACATGAGGTGAAAACTACAGTTACGCTGCCAATAAAATCTGCCAAAGATACTTGCGTTAGGCATGATTTCGGGGCCGAAAGATCATTACAACCAACCCCAGCAGTAACTTACGATTCCACCAGGCTTCTTGAATTCCGTTCACAGTGTGCAAATGCCAGCTGCAGACGCAACCTCATCATATATTTTCTTGAACTGAAAATTTCCTTTTATTGTTTAGTATTACAACATTTTTTTGTTTTTCGTGGATTTACATATCTGCCTCTTTTATGGAAAACGGTAACCATCTACCCCGATAGAATTTTTCATTTGTAAGATCGAATTCGGCAAATGATAAAAAAAATCTTCTGTCAGTAATAACGTCGTGAATTTTGCAGCCAGTACTAAGTATCGTGTATATTCTGATTTTTTTCGTTTGCCAAAAAGAAGGTAATCATTCATGACACACACATATATATATATATATATATATAATCAATTTATTTAAACAAATTTTAAACAATTGATTAATATTTTTTGATAGATACGCATATTTAGGTAAATGCTGTTTTAAGATTAATCAGTATCATTATTTATTATATATCTACCGGCCTGAGTAATCGTGAAATATTTTGAGGAATATATGCATCCTCCGGCAGGATTCAACTCTGCGTCCCGTAATTTTGGCTTTGTTTGACTGTGGTCGAGCGATCTAAGACACGTTACATTAATTGACTGTTTTTCCTAAAGGACATAGGTTTAAATCCTGCTACAGGACGCATATTTTCTTATTGAAATTTCTCTTTTATTCAGACCGGTAGATATAAATAAATATGCTGTTTAATTATAAACGTCAAAACAGAGTATCTACCCAAATACGTGTATTGGATAAAAGCAAAGTTTAAAGATAAAAATTAAGAATAATTTTAAAAACTTCCCAAATTTGAGATATTTCTCATCAAATGGGGAAAAAAATTCTTGAATAACCCGAAAAAATCCAAAACAGAAAAATTAAATAAAAAATTAACTGTTTTATTTTTTCCCTCTCAAAATGGGTTATTTGAAGGAGTGTGCATTTATATAAATCTGTTTCCAGTTGTATGATGAAATTTTGGGGCCTCACCGTAATCGCATCACATTTTATCATAGCCAGACACTGTTAACTCAACTGTCGATTAGTTGTTCTAAACCATTTTTTGCGATGGACGTTACTCCAAGAGAGAATACAAAGATTGTAATGCTGCACAAACACACTGCCAACCTTTGCAGGAAGATCGCAGATATTGCTGATGTCAGCTGTCCAACTCTCAATTGAGTTATAAAGGTGAAGAAAGAAATTTGCTCCATCAGTCCATAACTTAAAGAACAATTCGGTTAGAAAAGAAAAACACCAAGAAAACTTTAAAAACTTCATTTTCACTAGTAAATAATGTTACCTATCATCATCCTTACATTGTTTAACAAGGAAAATGGAATTTTGAAAGTTTTTTTTAAAAATAGAAGAACTAACACGCGATTTCCCGTCGGAGCACCTCACGTATAGCTTTAATTATATATATATATATATATATATATATATATATATATATATATATAATCATTTCACCCCGAGCAAGGCGGAAACGCCACTGATGTGCATGGGGCTACAAAAATGTAAAAAGATTAATTATAAAAGAGTGAGGAATACAAACTAGTTAGAAAGGAAAAATAGAAAGCTGAGAAAACAGGTGCGATGACAGATACATATGTGGAGAGAAAGGGAAGGTTATACGGGGGGGTGAGGAGAGAGCTAGTGTCTAGTGATTAGTAGATGAGTATTGATTTCACACATCCTTCATTACATAAATATTTTGGATAAGATATATTTCATAACTGTAACTGAACCTGTTCAATATGCTATAACCTTACGTATTTATACAAAATGCTCTTGGCTACTATTTGACCCGGGATTCTTTAATTCAATCAGGCGAATTTCTCATTGAATCAGCACAACACAATTATCTAAATCTAAACTTATTTATAAATGGAACTTTGTCTATGGGTGTGTGTGTCTGTGTGGGTGTCTGTGTGTGTGTCCGTTACTATAGACTCCAAAACGGCTGAACCGATTTTCTTGAAAATTTACACAGTTGTACTATAAGCGACTGCGAGTGTTCTTAGCTAGGTTTGGTGTCGAGGTACACCCGATAAATATCGAAAATGGATTATAAAAATTGGGTTTATAGAAGAAGTGTTCCGATTTTAATCAAATTTGATACACTCATAGAGAAAGATATTCAGAAGTTTCAAGGTTGCAGTTCTTACAATAGTGCAAAAATTCGATAATATACATATATAAAAGGCAAGATGTTTGTGTGCGTGTCTGTTTATCTGCCTGTATGTCTGTAATTTTTCAGCCCTTTTATTTTAGTTTTTGCTTCGGGTTTGGCTCTAAGTAGGTATAATTGTAGTTTTTAGTCTCAGCCATGATACCATTTACTCAGAGGATTTATTTAGCATTTAAAATTCAGTTTACGACGAAAAAAACCTATTTGATGTCGATACCAGGAAATCAAAATTTGACTTACATCCATTCATTTTTATTTCAGTCTACGGTTTCGCTTTAACTGGAAATAACTATTGCTTTTTAGTCTTTCGTGCCAACGTCCAAAGAGTCTGAGCTGCAGGACGATGGATTAGTTTTAAAGCTTTCATTACACCCGAGCAACGCCGGGCTATACTGCTACTTCTGCTATATGTTTTCATTAATTATTCTACCATACAAATTTATATTTTGTAAATATCAAAAGAGGCGAAGTTGCAGACTTGTAATATCGGTTATGAATGCTATTTAAAGCTGATAATCTAAACATTTTATTGACGGCAATTTTGTATAGTTTAACGACAGAAAATCAAACAAATGATCAGTCGTCTTGGCCGTTCACCAGATCATATATTGAGTTTTATGCATGCAGCCAAATATCTACGAATGAAATAGTTGATGTGTAAATATTTTCAAATATTTGGGAATTGTATGAATATAAAAAAAGATAAAGAACATAAAATCACGTCATTTTCCTCTTTATTTTTGCTACTTTATTTGGCTTCTTTTAAAGACACGAAGTTTTATCAAAGCAAGATAGCTGCAGGTCTAACGAGGAGGATATTTCTTCGCGTTTATTGTTGCAAAATCTTATTCTGATTGAAGCCAGCCAAATCTTTATCCCTTTCCCTGAGCTACTTGCTTTTTATTGCTTTTCTTGAATTTTCTTTTCATTTGTTTTCTGCATTTTTCATCATCATCTTAGTCTTTTATCTGGAATAAATATTTCATTTAATATATCCCCTCAGCTATTTTAGAAAACTGCTGCGAAATATCGTTTTCCTGTCTGATTCTGTCGCCGAGCTACGGAGATGTAATACGCCTCTTTTCTAGTTGTAGCTGTTGCTTCTTCTTCTTTTACGTGCCCTGTTCCTTCAGGACGTAGACAAACATGGCTTTCCACGTCTCCCTATCCATGGTAGCTCTTAGCACGCCTTCTCATGTTACACCATGCAACACTCGTTCCATCAACGACCTGATTAGGTCCTTCATATATGTTATCCGTTGCTTTCCCCTGTCTTTTTTCCCTCTAGCTGGCCTGTTAGTATCAGATTCTCCAAGCCCTCCTTCCTCATTGCATGTCCCAGAAACTTCCTGAAGCTCAGTATTAATTTCCTTTTTGTTGGCATTCTTCCAACACCTCATCGTTGCTTGCATGCTCAGTCCATGATATCCGCAGCACCTTTCTGCAGAACCACATTTCCGCTGCTTCCAGTTTTGTCCGCATTTTCGATGATATTGTCCAGTATTCACTGCCGTATTGAAGAACCGACATCACATAGCAATTCAGCACTTTTTTCTTTGTTCCTAGTGAAATTTTCCTGTATGTTAGTACTTTACTCCGCTTCTGGAACGCGTCCTTTGCCCTACCAATTCGCCTTCAGATCTCTGCGACGCATTTTCCATCTCCTGTTAGAACACTTCCTGGGTATTTAAATTTATATACTTGCTTGATTCTGGTATCCCCCACCTGTATCTCGCATTTTGGGTTGCACCTTTACTTTTTCCCCTGTCGAAAACAATATATTACGTTGTTTATTCACATTTTGAACATTGTAATCACTGCATTATTTTCTCTGTATCATTTCGCTTTCCCGTTGGATTTAAAAAAATAGATTGAAATGCTAACTTCATTTTTAGATACTTTCATTCGCAGAGTAAAATTAAATTCAAGTCTCCCTAATATTCCCCGGTAAATAACCAAGCAAATAAACTCTAAAGATTTTTAATTTCACACTTATTTCAATTCGTAATCTTGTAATATTTTCATCAATATATATTTTATATACTAGCATCATAGCCTGGTTTTCCCCGTGCAACTCAAAACAATTTTTAATTAGGTGATTAATGAAGCGTGTTGCAATTTCCGAGCGCTTGTAGTCGCCGCCTCACTTTAAAAATAAGTTATATAAAAAAATAATTACATAAAAAATTGTTGTTTAAAAATTGTTGTTTAAAAATTGTTCAAAAATTCCATTAAAATTTGTTTTCTTTTGTTTTGCGTAAATGTGAGTTGATGTTTTGTGTGACATTATAAACAACGTTGTATTTGTTTTTGTTTCAAAATTACGGAGGAAAATATATACATTTTTGTTGATTAAATGAGTTTCAAAAATTTTCGAAAAATATTTAGAAATGTAGACATTTAATTTTAGAGGAAAAAGTTACATTATTACCACACGAATTACAGACAGTTGATTTCCTGCATGAAATATTTAGCTAAAAAATCTTTATTTCTTAAGTCTAATTTCCTGAAGTATGAAATGTTCAATCTGAAAAAACAAAAGAGTTAAATAATTAAAGTGTTTCAAACATACAGGGTAAAATATTTACATTCTTGTTGACTACTGAACTTCAGAAAGTGTCAAAGAATATTTTAAAATGTAGACATTTAATTTTTTTACGAAAAACATCCATTAATGCCACACGAATTACAGACAGTTGATGCATGAAGCATTTAGCGAATAAAAAAGCTTTATTTTTTAAATTTTATTTTTTGAAGTATGAAATATTAAATATGAGAAAAAACTTAATTAAATGAACAATTGGCACTTTTTTAACATATTTTGTTTTTTTTTTTTGTTTTTTTGAAAAAAAATTTTTTCAATATTTCCTTTATTTCAAAATTACGGGAAAAATATTCACATTGTTTTGTTGACCAAATGACTTTTTAAAACGTCGAAATAAAAAGAATAAGGGCTCATATTTTAGTCGCGTTTGACACGTATGATTTGATTTCTGTGATGTAATCTAGCAACCATTTAAATCTTAGATGTTTTATGGAGCAATATAAACAATCAGCTCCATTGGCAAAAAAGCGCGAAAGTGAAAGGTTGCTGAACTTAAACTCAAAACGTAAGTGTCGATCTGGCTTCCCTCTAGATATGTGTCACTCGAAAATTTGAATAGCGTAGCTTAAAAAATGTAGGCGTGCATAGATTACAGTCACACACCGACTCACAGATTGCCTTTTATATATATAGATAACTAAACGGATTCATCACTTATCCAGCCAAATGAAATGTTCTCCCCTTAGAATAAATACGTGTGGATCATGTGTATCAATCTTCTGGTAATAAATTAAAAACTAATAAGTAATTTAATACTAAAAATTATAATGATTCGCTATAAAAAATTGAAATTATTTTTAGTTATTTGATACACATATCGGGCTGGTGAAAACGAAAAAAGTTATTCAAACATTTGTTTCGCTTCTTTTACAGAATACGTAATTTTTCATATTTCCTAATATCAAACAATTGTTTGATAAGTAGAATTTCCAGCATATAGTCTCTTTGATTGATACATAAATAATTTTAGCGCAGCAGTTACAGTAATCGTCGCCTCTTTTAAAGGTCTAATACTCTGCAAAATTATAAACGTATTAAGTATATCCCTGACCCTCAATTTGTAAGACACACAGACACACACACGCGCACACAGACACACACACGCGCGCGCGCGCACACACACACACACACACACACACACACACACACACACACATATATATGTATATATATATATATATATATATTAATCATTTCACCCCAAGCAAGGCATTCCACTGCCACTATTGCGCTTGGGGCTACATAGGGGAAGATAAATTGGAAGAGTGGTTAGATATAGGAAATGTCAGAAGGGGGTGATAGATAGTTGGGTGGGTGGGAAGAGAGTTTGAAAGAATGGAAGTTAGTTTGTTAGGGGGTGTCTATTGACCTTACATTTAAACTCCTGGAGATTTTAGCTGTCGGGGAAGCAGTCATGTGAATAAGAATCCCACAGTCGGGAAGTGCGAGAAAAGAAGCTGTTGGAGTAGAAGTTGGAGTTACATTTTATCGGTTTCACTCTAAAAGGGTGGGATTTAGTTGCTAATCTAGTATATATATATATATATATATATATATATATATATATATATATATATATATATATATGTCATTCCCTTACAAAACATACATACGTATACGATGAGATAGATAGATAGATAGATAGATAGATAGATAGATAGATAGATAGAAACAGACTATCTTAATTATTTCATATTCAATAACAAAAAGATACGTATTAGCCAAAACCAGAAAAACAGTGTTTAAGCGCGGAGTTTGTTATATTTACAAACTCAGTGACAAATGGACTTGAAAGACATTTTTTTTAATCATTTCAGCCCGAGCAAGGCGGAAATAAATGTAAAAAGATTAATTAGAAAACAGTAAGGAGTACAACCTAGTTAGAAAGGAACAATAGAAAGCTGAGAAAGCAGGTGCGGTGGCAGATACATAGGTGGAGAGAAAGGGAAGGTTATACAGGGATGGGGAGAGAGCTAGAGTCCAGTGGTTAGTAGATGAGTATTGACTTTGCATTTAAATTTCTGGAGGTTGTAGCCGTCAGGAAAGCAAGAATACGGAGCGAGTTTCACAGGCGGGAAGTGCGAGAGAAGAAGCTGCAGGAGTAGAATTGTCGTCTGCATTTGGCTAACCTGACTGTGAATGGGTTGGACCCAGTTGCCAGTCTGGTTGCACGAGTAAACACCTGTTGAGGAGGCATCAGTGACTTAAGTTCGTCTGAGCAGAAGCCATGAAAGTATTTAGAGAACAGACAAAGGGAGACCACATTTCGACGATGGGGAAGTGGCTGCATTCGAGCCGCCAGATCAGTACCTATCACATTACGGACTCTCCTTAGGAGCCATAAACAATACTAAATCAGTTAAAATTTAATCCATATAAAACAAAGTGTAAGATTTAGACTAGAAGTAAGAGTGTGCGTAACTATGATAGACATTTCCCTCTAGAATTTTTGATCATATATAAAGATATTTATTTTATTTATTTATATGTTTTTATACCTTCGAAATAAAACTACTTTGTTTTCGTATTGAAATAAAATCCAAATCGAGCTCAAGCTAAGTATATATATTTGCTGATGTATTCCAGTAAGAAAAAAAATCGAAATATTGTGTTCAATATCTGCCCGAGATACGCAATTAATGATTTTTCTTTCTGGACTTTAGAACCTTCCTACGTTATTCGATTTTATTTTTGCCGTGAAATATCGAGGGCAATCAAATAATGTATGCTGACAATGATCTGATGACAAAATGTCCAGCAGCTCTCAAGTTGATTGTCACTGCAAACATCTAGTACAATATTAAGCACACACATTATAACTATTAGAGGGGGGTATCTTCCTATTCCTCTACTTCTTTTTTCTTCGTCTTGTTATCTATCTATCTATCTATTTATCTGTCTGTCTATCTATCTATCAGTGTTTCATTATACATCTATCTCAGTCAATTATCTATCTATCTATCTAATCTATCTATTTATCTATCCATCCTATTCTAGTCATCTATCTATCTATCTATCTATCTATCTATCTATCTATCTATCTATCTATCTGTCTGTCTATCTATCTATCAGTGTTTCATTATACATCTATCTCAGTCAATTATCTATCTATCTATCTCAGTCAATTATCTATCTATCTATCTATCTATCTATCTATCTATCTATCTATCCATCCTATTCTAGTCACATCTATCTATCTATCTATCTATCTATCTATCTATCTATCAGTGTCATTAATACATCTATCTCAGTCAATTATCTATCTATCTATCTATCTACCTATCTATCTATCTATCTATCTATCTATCTATCAGTGTTTCATTATACATCTATCTCAGTCAATTATCTATCTATCTATCTCAGTCAATTATCTATCTATCTATCTATCCATCCTATTCTAGTCACATCTATCTATCTATCTATCTATCTATCTATCTATCTATCTATCTATCTATCAGTGTTTCATTATACATCTATCTCAGTCAATTATCTATCTATCTATCTATCTATCTATCTATCTATCTAATCTATCTATCTATCTATCTATCCTATTCTAGTCACATCTACCTATTAGTTTTTTCATTAATACATCTATTTCAGACAATTATCTATCTATCTATCTATCTATCTATCTATCTATCTATCTATCAGTTATCTCTCTCTCTCTCTCTCTCTCTCTCTCTATATATATATATATATATATATATATATATATATATGTATGAGTCAATTATCTATCTATCTGTCTGTCTGTCTGTCTGACTGTCTGTCTATCTCTTCTCCTGCCTCATCTCTGAGCTATTAACGCTTTCTGCACTTTATCATTGCTGCCCCTACTAATATATTCTTAAAAACATTCCAGTATGTGTGTTATATACTACCACTGGAAAACACCGTGGAATAAAAATATAAACATATTTTTATTCTTCGACGAAGACGTTTTGTATGAAGCAGGAGAGCAGTCGGAGATGAACTCGTGCACACAAAGGAGCCTTTTTATCTTCTTAAAAACCCTTATTCGACTAACATGACCTCGCTTCTTTACCCACGTAATGCATGTTTTTCATTGGACACATCGTACACTCACGCATTGCTTGTCTCTTTGTTACTTTGTTGACTTTATAGACTGCTGGATTTATCTGTTAATCAGACACGCTAGACATATCACCGCTCAAGATAATATATTACACTGAGCGCCATCCTATTTTTCAAAATGGTTACTTGTTAATATTATAAGTTCATCGTACCTACACTCTCATTAGTTCAAACAATCAAGACTGTCGTACATAAGATATAGACATGTAACAACATACACTATTGTGTTTCATTTTCTCTCTTGGACTATAAAATTGGTTTGCTGAAATTGGCAACTACGGCAATGTTTAAATCCGTTATGCCCTTTATGCAATGTTCTCAATGTATTTTTTTTTATTTTAACTTTTCCTCTTCTTTTAAGTTTCATATTCTTTATTTAAAAACAAACACATCAGAAAAACGTTATGTAATATCCGAAAGTTCTTTTTTCTCCACAATGTATCATACTAGTAGATATTTCGTGGTACGACCATACAATCGTAGCCTGTAACCAAAACCCAATTTTCTAATTGACATTGGGTAAAAAAAAACAGCGAGCTACTGCGCCCAAAATCGTATGCAATTTTTATTTTTCTACAATTTTGTTTGTATAGATCAGAGGTGCAACCAGAGGGAGATTGCTCACGAAAAGAAGTTGCCGGGAGTTTTAATCTAGCGGAGATTTTATTTCTTCATCCAAAATCGTAGACCTTTTATAGTTTTGAAACTCCTACGCGATTAACATGGCCACGCCTCTTCACCCACGCAATGCTTGTTTTACATTAGTCACGCTTTGCGTTTTTGGTTCTCATTTTGATGATTTTATCTACAGCTGGATTTATCTGCCTATTGCATCTACTGGTCCATCGCCGTTCAAGGTAATATATTACAATTTTGCTTTTCTGGTTGTCACTTATTACGGCCGGAAGTATCTTTCAATTACATCCGCGGGGCCCCTCGCCGCCCAAGGTAATATATTACGAGTGTTTCACCATCCATTTACACAGACTGATTAGTTAGTACACGATATTTTCTTCTGATTTTTTGCGTTTACTATGTCTTGTAAGTGTTGGATTCTTTAAATCTACTTTCTTCTTACGTTTTTCAAATTTTCCCATTACATCTTTTGTTTCTAAGGGTTCATTCTGTTTCTATTTTGCTTAAAACTTCCAGATGGCTTATATGATTCATCTAAGTTATTCCCACTGTCTTGGCATAAAACCAGGTTTATTGTTTCTTTTAAACCTACGAGAACATTGACTATTATTTACTAACATATACCAGAATCGCTATCACATAACAATCACTCATGTTTATCATTGTTTCTAAAGATTTTTTTTTCCAATTTCTTAATAATTTGTTTTAGTTCTTTAGAGGTTTTTCAGTAGTTAACTCTTCTATCTCATTTCTGTCTCATTGTCTTTCTGTCGTCTACGTCCCGTGTCTCTTCAAGAACTTGGTGATCTTGGCTCTACACAATGTTCTGGCGTTTGTAGCTCTTAACAAATTTAGTCTCCTGGATCATTCATGAAACTTACTCCGCCATTTACTCAAGCTCAGAGGGTAGGTTATGCTCTCTTTTTCTACGTTTCTCTTGCATTCTTGCCGTCTTGGGATTATCTTCTTTATTTATACAAGTGATTTTCACAATACACAAGTTCCGAGAGCCACTCGATGTACAGACTCCAGAGAAAGAGATAGAGTTAATGCAGATATGTGGGAAAATGAACCGTTAACCTTGAATTTGCTTGTGAAATAACAGCAGTAACAGAATTGTAAAGATCGCGTTTGATGTCATTTTCCTTTTGTACAGAGTGTAGAGAACAGGAAGTCGAATTATTCAAAGTAGTTGCATAGATTCCGGAAAAATCCCATAATTATACATTTAGCTTAACTAGTTTAAAAGACAGAAATTGTGCAGATTCGTGTTGTTGTATCTGTTTTCAAATAACACATTAATTATAGTTGTGTGCAGAAAAAGCTAATCTCCATTGATTTCTCAATCCTAGAAGTTGCTTTGGCCTGTTAGATCCAGGAAGAAAGACAGAAAAAGAAGTTAGGTTGAACCAGTATATTGAAATAAAAGGACATATAAACAAAATAAGAGTGTTATTAGCCAGTAGATAGAATTGTCCGTCCAAAGTGTCAAGTTTCACTGCGTCTCGACTGCATCCCAGAAACTCATACAGGTAAGTATTTATGAAGGAGGAAGAGTTCATTCCAATGTAGATAGGGCACCATAACATAAGTTACTATTATACTTCTTATTTTCTTTCATCTACTGTGTCTCTTCAGGACGTACGTTATTATGTCTCTTCATCTCCCTTGTAGTGTTTAATAAGTTTTCTCTTTTGTTTATTTTTTCAAAACCCTGTTCAACATTAATTTACTTAATCTCATTATGAAGGCTGAGTGCTTCTTTCCTCTGTCTTTATTTCTTTCTATTCTCTGAGTATTATATTTTCTAAGCACTCCGTCCTCATTACCTTCTTTAGGAATTTCAACTGTCTCACCCTAATGTTGATTTTAATTTTCTTTTTCGTTTCTATTTTGTCACAAACCACGTCGCTGTTCACATGTTATCCTAAGTATCTTTCCGCAGAACTACACTTATATTGTTTCAAGTTTCTTCTTCATCATTGAGAAGATTGCAAAACATTCACTGCCATATAGGCGGATATATATCATATAATATTTCAGTACTCCTGTCTTTGCTTCTTCACAAAATATTTCAATACTCATCTCTTAACCACTTGACTCTAGTTCTTACATTACCCCCGTATATCCTTTCCTTTTTCTCCACCCTTGCAACTGTCATCACACCTGTATTCCCATCTTTCTCTTGCCCTTTTCTAACTGGTTCCTCTGTTTCTTCACTCTTTTCTAATTAATCTTTTTACTCTTATGTAGCAACCTGCACACCAGTGGCATTACTGCCTTGCTCGGGGTGATACGATTAAAAAAAATGATCTCAGTGTCGCATATTCCGTTCTCTGTTGAACGCTTCCCAGATATTCAAATTTTAAATTTGCAAGCAGAAAATATACAAATTCCTTTGTATTATAAATAGGCTATTTCTTAGATATTTGGTCCGTATCGTATCTTGTTCTTCATCTATGTGCCTTGTCTTTTCAGGACGTAGGTGATCAGTGCTTTCCACGACTCTCTATCTCTGATGGCTCTTAGCACGCTTTCTCCTGTTACACCAAGAAACCACTGTTCTGTCATCCACCTGCGCAGGCCCTTCAAATATGTTATCGGCATATTTCCTCTATCTCTATTTCACTCTGTCTGACATGTGAGTATCATTCTTCAAGCCTTCCTTTATGCTCCAGAAACTTTAGCTGTCTCTTCCTTATTCTCAGTATTAATTTCCTTTTCATTTCCATCCTTTTAAACACCTCTTCATTGCTCACATGCTTAATCCATGATATCCGCAGCATTCTTCGGTAGAACCACATTCCAATTGCTTCAAGTTTTTCTTTCATCTTTGATGATATTGTGCAGCATTCACTGTCATATTGACTGTATAACTTGCCTAAAATAGGTTAACATTTGTGCCTTAATTATTTTTTTCTTACATTTCCTCGAATCCTTCACTTACGAGTAAACAACTGATTTATCCGTTTAGCAGAGAATGTTGGAGGCAACGCACTGTCCATTAAAGTACCAGATGAAATTACAGTAGACTTTTTAGTATTAAGTAGATCTCTCTGAAGAAGCGGGAATTTACTGTCTAACCGTCTGGCTGTCTCTCAGAAAAATCTGTTAGATTATGGGTTTATATTTCCTGTTTCTCTCCGTGCCATCTGCCAACTTCTCAATTATTTAATAGGTTTTAATGCTATTCTCAGAGCAAGCAAAACATTTATTGGTTTCTTATATTGCTTTTATTTTCCTCTTTCTTTAACTCACTTATTATTTCTCTCTCTTTTTCTCTCTTTCTCTATCTCCCTCCCGTTCTTTCTTAAACTCTTTGGTGACTTTTGACTTCAATGCGTTTCTATCTGCCTAACAACTGCTGTCAGTGTAATTATTCCTTTTAAAAATAAAGATAAAATAACCAGGATTTAAGACTTTCTAAAACTTACCTTCATAATTTTTACCTTTAGACTTCAATATATTTTGTCGCTCAGAAATATCTAAGCAGTCAGATGTAGACAAAATATTTATCAGAAAAATCATAAAACATGTCTTTCAGAAATTGAAGCCTGTATGTTTTAGCGTTGACCACCCTTCTTTTAAAATAACTGAGTGGCGCAGAGAATGACAATCAAAGAACTGTACCATTTTTTACAGATATCACTTGAGGACTATCAACAGCAGCAACAACTTCAATGGAGAGAAAATATAACTCAATAAGATGTTAATTACAAAATGATATTATTGTCGTTGCAAACTGATTCAAGCAAAATGTTAGAAAGGATGCCTCTAGCAATAATGAAAAGAGCTGCAACAATTACTAGACATGAGCAAGTTATTTTTCTGTAGCATACGTTCGCGCGGTCAAGGGATACGGAAGCTTACCTAATATAAATTGGGGTTAAAGTGCTCTCGATTTCTTTTCCCCAATACAACCTAACAGGACTGAGATGATTTCCTAAGTGCAACTGAGATGTGGCACAAGGCATACAGTATGGAGTGCCCCGTTTGAACCGAACTCATATATCAGTTGTAACTGTTCTAGCGAA
Organism: Ascarosepion bandense; assembly: GCA_037127315.1. Taxonomy (NCBI): domain Eukaryota; kingdom Metazoa; phylum Mollusca; class Cephalopoda; order Sepiida; family Sepiidae; genus Ascarosepion; species Ascarosepion bandense. The sequence goes on from JBBBDQ010000614.1 coordinate 7,627,080, forward strand.
AGAGAATTGCTAACAATTACACAACGACGAAGTGTTCAACCGTATCTTGAGAAAGTATTTACAGCACTAAATAGCCCACATTGTGCTGTTATCGTATACAAAGATAGAGGATCATGGGACTGTTAAATCTTGATATTGTTACATTCAAGAAAAATTTGTTATACCGCGTATCAAATTTAATTTCGGTAGATCATGATCATTCCATGTTTATAAAATAATTTCGTTGGGTTCATCGAAGGAAATTACTATTACTGTTGATAGTATGCGTCCACAATTTAATTTTAGATTTATTCTATGTCACGTGTACACCAAAACATGGTCGATAATGTGTCTCTACAACTACTTATCCTTTGTATTTCAATGTAAATTTAGCCTTTTCGTTCTTTGTCCTAATACCTATTCTACTTACGATTAGTAAAAGCTCATCAGGTAGTTTCAGGACTGTTTTTCCCTGTACTTTTTGCCTTTAATATGTATTATGCAAGCATGCTTTCCTTGTTATTTGCCCGAGGAATGTTAGGCTTTTTCTGATTCCAAGTAAAAGTATCATTTTTGTCGATACTGAAAAGTTTATGTACATTATGGAAGACGCTAAGTGACGGAATTTAATACGGAAAGTGAGTATATGATGGTGATATTTCTCTACAATTAATATTTAAATATTTTATCATAGGATAAATTTATATAATATATACTTTTTTAAAATAACAGGGTTTATATATTTGACGTTTTTCTTTTTAAGATATTTTTTGCCTTTTTAAAATTATGGTTGTTGGTTTGGGATAAAATTTTCTAACTAAATTATTTTCGCTTTTAATAAATTTGGCATTTTTTAAATAGAAGTAATGGTTAAATTTAGTTCTTTGCATAAAACTAATATATTTGATGAAATTATATCTATATGATTCTTTTTGTGTTTATTTCTTTGTTTTCTTTTTTTCTTTTTTTTTCTTTTTTTTAGTAGTTGTGTACAAGTTTTAACAATGTATTTTGAAAAACATTTGTGACTGCTTAATTTACATACCTATTTTGGAATTATTATTGTAATGGGTATTTTTCGTTTTGATCATATCCATTAAATTTAGTTCTTTGCATAAAACTAATGTATTTGATGAAATTATATCTATATGATTCTTTTTGTGTTTATTTCTTTTTTTTCTTTTTTTTTCTTTTTTTTATTAATTGTGTACAAGTTTTACCAATGTATTGTGAAAAAAATTTGTGACTGCTTAATTTACATACCTACTTTGGAATTATTATTGTAAGGGTATTTTTCGTTTTGATCATATCCAAGATAATTTTAGATTTGGCTGTAATAAATTTGATATTGTTAAATTTGGATGAATTTTATTTGACAGTAGATGTTAAGCAGTTATTAGATAGTTTTATGCATTTTATATGTACTTTATTGAGATTTTTACAGATGTTAATAATGTTATTAATTTTTCCGCTTTTATATTTGGTATAACTTTCTCTTACCATAGATACTAGAGGTTTTGAAAGTTTCTATGTCGGTTACTTTTTTTAGACATATATTTGGGGATTGTAGATTAGTAGTCTGAAATAGAATCCTATGATTATTATGTTTTATCTTGTTGCATTCGGAAGAATAGAATCTGATGTTCATTCATGCTAGCAGATTTTACTCAAACCTCTAAATGAATGATATTATTTGTCTTATGTAATTGTTGTTAAATTCAGATTAAAAGCTAAAATCATTGGTTCAAGTTTTTAAGATAGGATAAATATATGATTTGAGTATGTATTAATAGAGAATAAATCCCTAAAATAATAAGAATTTTGGGCTAAAATATTTTTCAGATGACCACTTTCTAGAAATTGCAAAACTAGATAAGTCAAAACCCAACCAAAAGGCGACCCCATAGGTCAACCAAATCTGCTTGACAAAATGCATTATTGTCAACTATTAGGTTGTCCCATATGTTCGTAAGCACTTGCGAAAAATTGAATTTTTATGCAATTTTGCGTTTATATTGTTATAGTGATCTTCATCTTTGAGAGAGTGAGAAGGAGAAAAATAGAGAATGAGAGAGATAATGAGAATCGCATTGATCACAATGTCAAGTCGGATCGTAAGGCTTAGTTAGTCTCTTTCTAGACAGTTCATTTTATTTTGGCCTGCTTTTGGGATGTGACATGGAAGTTCTTGATACCGGTAACAATACTTATTATTCAACCGCCTCAGTTGGTAGAAAGTTTTCCCCAGATATTATCGTTAATGTATTTCTTTGAGGAAATTATCTGAAGCAGAGTTTGAACTTTTGCTGGCGGCTTTTGCCGATCTCCAGTTCTTCTTTAGCATTTATTTGGGAATTAGGTGGTCTTCTAATGGAGAGACATATCCAAACCATTATATATATATATATATATATATATATATATATATATATATATATATATATATATAAAAACTAAAACAAAAATCTCGATGTTCCAATTCGTTGAATACCCATATCTACAAGAAAAATCTCGCGACTTCATCAACGAAATTTATTGAAATCCAAATGACAAAAGATTTTATATCGTTCGAAGTCCAAAAGAAAACTTCATCACAGAATATTAAAAGGTCTGGGATTAATAAGGAAACATAAAAATACCTATGTCTATTTCTTTACAACCCCCTACTCCTTAACTGAGTCGGTTGTTTAAATTTGAAATATAGCCATATCTGTGCAAAAGAAGTGTTAGGGGGAAGAAGAAAAAAAAGAATGAAAAAAAGCAAAGGAAAAAAGAAAGAAAAAGAGGGAAAGTGTGGTTAACAGGAAAGTAAGCTAAAAAAAGAGAAAAAGGACAAAATCTATTTCCATAGAAACAAGGGAAATTGTTATAATTCGTGTTGAAAATTATACCATAGTCATTTTTAGTTTAAATAAATGGGACAAATTTTAAAGAACTTTTTTTGGCTTTTTGGGATTTACCTACCTGCTTATCCTTTTGGATTAAAGAAAAAGATATATATATATACTAAAAGATTTTGTTTTTTTTTCCTGAATTATTTCTTATTACTATAAATGTGATTTTTTGCGTAAAGATTGCTATTCATGTTTTGCATATTCATAAACAGAGGAATTACTAATAACTGGTTTCAAATGAAAAAAATACTTTTAAAGAGAAGCGGATTGTTATTACTTCTAGTGGCAGAAAATAGAAAAAATACAACGAGCAAACAAAACACACCTCACTCAACAGGTGAAAAACTCAATCAGTATAACGAAACACATAACAAAACTCATCTTCCGGATTCTGATGAACAGAGCGAGCAGCAGAATCTACCCAAAGCAGAGATAATACAAGAAAAGTGTGGCTTCGTTAAAGATACTGAAACGAGAAATGCAATATTCATGCATAGAATGCGATCTGAAAAAGCAATACAAATGCAGAAGAACCTTTTTCTGTCATTTATAGACATCGAAAAAAGTGTTTCATAAAGTACGCCACAAGAACTTGATAAAGATGTTCGACAGCCTTGACATTTTCGACAAAGATATTAGGATAAACAAGAATCAAGAATCTGTACCTGCGGATAGAAAATGAATTCAGTAGGTATAGAACAATAGAGAGGCTCATAAAGCAAGAATGTGCTTTCTAACCGCATCCATTTAAACTGTACAGCGAAACAATTGTCAGAAAAATAAATGCCATACATGTATTCGTTATTGGCGGACACAATCTAAACAATATAAGATACACGGATGTTACTGAGCAGATAGTTTCGTTAAATCCCAAACAATATTTTTGGATAGGTTAATAATTAGAAACACAGCGTAGAAATGAAAGCCTTCGTTAAAAATGACAGTGTTGTGGCTAATGTTTTGTATAATTTATGACGAGACATTATAATTATTTTCTTTCTCAGTTGATAAATTACATAAAATATGTCTTCCTTCCTTCAATGTGTCCTGCCCTTTCAGGACATAGACGATCATGGTTATTCACATCTCTTTATCCCTGGTGGCTCTTTCTTCTGTTACACCACGCAACCCGCTTTCCGTTATTCACTTGATCAGGCTCTTCAAATACGTTATCTGCTTTTTTCTCCCATTATCTGTGCTGTTTCTATCAGGTTCTCCAAGCCCTCCTTACTCATTGAATGTCCCAGGAACTTTAACTGTCTCTTCCACATCACTGCTCATATGCTCGGTCTATGATATTCGCAGCATCCTTTTGTAGAACCACATTTCAATTGTTTCAAGTTTTTTCTTCGTCTTTGATGATATTGCCAATCATTCATTACGATATTGGAGAACTGACATCACATTCCTGTTTCTTAATACTTTACTCAACTTCTGGACTGCCTCTTTCTCAGTTTCGCACTTTCTGTCCTCTGTTATAAAACGTTACATTTATTTACATTTTTGTACCTGCTTGATTTTTGTATCCCCCATCTGCATTTGGTATTTTGGGCTGCTATTTTTGCTGATAACCATGCATTCTGTTTTCCTTGCAGTTTATTTGTAGTCCTTTCTTGTCACTCTTTTAAGATACATTCTGTATGAAGTCTTGTAGTTTCCTTTCCGTGTCTGCTATCAGAACTGTAATTGGTGTTGTCTTCAGACTCAACACGGAGGCCTACATCAGGTTTCTTGAGTGGTATTTTTTCTCTTATTCAAGAGGGTGGTTGCTAGAAGACCGTCTATCTGGCAACAAAATCTCGCCCCATAACTCCTCAGACAGTAACCCTTATAATTTTAAGATGTGTGGCTCAGTTGAGCGAGAAACCAACAAAACTACTTCCACTACCAAAAAATGAACTGAAGATAATGACATATTTCATCAACTAAAAGAAGGAGAACGTCTACAAGAGATTTAGGAGATTCCGAAGTCGTCTGAGAGTCGTGGTTGAAAGTCATTTTCATTTTATTGAATAAACTCACTTTTTAGTATTTCAAAAAAATTTAGTAAACAGGTGTTAAAACGAGATGTCAGCCTTTTATTTATATATGCCTGAAAATTTACCAATCTCAACTCTAGCAATAAATAACGATATATCACGCTTCCTTTTAGTATTCGTTTTAAAGAAAAATCTATATATCGACAGGAATATGACGACTCTGACGACTCTGATACGTGGGCCTTAGTTAAGGTATGTCATATTTTAATATTTCTAGTCAGAAAGTGAATAAATTAAGACGAGCAACATGAATTGTTTCAATTTATTTTTTATCTAAAGCAAAAACAATAGAAAAATACGTATGTAAAATGGTACAATGTCGTGTATTTTTTATTTTAGTTTATCTTATGTAATTTACCATTGATACCTACCTTAAGAGATTTTCCTGTATGATTCTTATTGTGAATAAATTATAAATTCATCAAGCTTGTATCACAAAAATTACAACTATGTTGCAAAGGGCAGGTTTGGATTGGGTAGATCGCTTCTCAGAGAAAGGATAACATCATCTACCAAAAATCATTCTGTTCGGCAAAATGACCTTGGCATGAACTCCAGCCATTAGAGCAAAACGGGGCAGAAAAAGAATCATATCTAAAAAACATCTCTATCTCGAGTAAAAGAAAACGGGTAGAATTAACGAAGTGTAGACTATGGGTTTTATCTGATGCAGATTTATTATTTAAAGTGATTTTAAAATAAATACAATTTATAAATTTTTTTTTCTGAAATTAATATATGCCAAGTAGTAGTTGCTTACGAAAGACTTCACAAGAGACATAGAAATGTAAACGAATATTTTTCTCCACATATGATACTATTCTAAACAATCAGAAAATAAAAGATCGTTAATTTTGAATTCAATTTTTTAAAAATTCGTTTTTGAGGAAATTTCAATGCATCTAAAACGGAACTGCTATGTGTCAACCGTCACAGGCAACCGCTTCTGTCTCTCACAAGGATGGACCAAGCAAGTCTCCTTGAAAGCCATAAACTGTGCCTCCGTTGCTTTACCCTATCTTACCACCTCAAGTGGGAATCATTACATTGATTCATAAGTAAATCCACTGTTAGAAATGTTGGGTCACTCTGTTGGTCCAACAAGTTTTTTTTCCGCCTGAATCCATCTTGCACATATACAAATCAACCATCTTGAATACTGCTGTCATATATGGTCAGACGCCTCTGCTGTTTATCTCAGTGTTTTCGACAGGCTCCAAAGAAGTATCTGTAATGTGATATTCCCGGCTTGGTGGCTCGACTCCCGCTACTTTCTCACTGCCTGGGTGTGGCTTCCCTTATTCTATTCTACAAATATTTTCATTGCTTCTGCTCAGACGAACTTAAGTCACTGCTGCCCCCTCCACAAGAATTTATTCATGCAACCAGACAGGCAACAAGGTCCCACCTATTTACAGTTAGATCAAACAAATGCAGCCGACATATCTACTCTATCAGATTCTTTGCTAGCACTTCCCACCTATGGAACTCCCTTCCAATACTTGCTTTCCAGACGGTTACAACATCACTGAATTCAAATGCAATGTCAATACCCATCTCTTATCAACTTTACTCCAGTCCTTTCTACATCACCCGTATATCATTTTCTTTTACTTTCTCTCTACCTTCGCAGCTGTCTTCACACCTGTATTCCTATCCTTCTCTTGCCCTTTCTCTGACACCCCCTGTAACTGGTTCGTTTTTATCTTCACTCTCCTCCTATCTAAAGTCTTACTCTTATGTACCCCTCTGCTCAGCGGTAGTGGTAAAGCTTTTCTTAGAGTTAAACGTGAAAAAAACTGTTTCATCATAACTAATTTTAAATATAACATTTTAGTATCTAGCTTAACTAGTCTTGCCGTCTTCCAACTTACTTCCATCATTATTTATGCCAATTCTTGCCTGTCATATACATTTATTAATGTCTTTGTGTACATTCTTCTTTACTTAAAAATGAGAGAAAGTTTCGTTTTATGTTAATGTTTGTACAACAAATTAAAAAATAAAAAGACGAATATAATCATAAAGCCTTTAGGATAAATTAATTTGATATTGAGTAATAATTTTAATGTAGATGAAAAGAAGCGTTACTCTTAGTATAGATATGTTATCTTGAACATATTATCAGAAGTTAAACCGAGGTCGGGATGTATTCTTCAAGTTTTTCTATATTAGGACATCACTTTAATCCTGGTGAAGATCTAGAAACAAATAACCAATTGAAATTAGCCAGAATTTGATCATCAATTCCTGGCATCTCACAAATAATTATGATAATTGCTCTCCATGTTCGATTTGTTAGTAAAGATTACATCTTGATATTATCGATTTGGAAAGCACGCGTGAGAATATTGATGAGTGTTATTAGGTAGACTGAAATGTTTGGAAGTCAACGATGATTAAGCTAGAGTACTGAACATTTTCAAACAACTGATTACACAAGAATATGGGGGTGTTTTTGGTAAAGAAACTGTAAGTACGGTTTGTTCAAAATAATTACAATATATACCGGTGTGATCTGTATGTTGATCAATCGTCTCTAATATGTTTTGGCTAGTGATTCTAGCAGAAGAGTGTACTTGAAAGTATTATTAGATAAATTGTTATTTATAACATATCACATTACTGAAAATATTTAAATCATTAATTATGTAAATGAAGTAAGATAAAATAGAGTAATGGTAATGTCAGCAACAGAAATTTTGGTTAAGAATCGAAATGAGATCTGTGCTTTGCTGTGTTTCAGTTCGCAACATTGTTGGGTTGTTGTTACTTGCAAAAAATCTATGCGCTTTGATGTGAACTTTATAGTAAGCAGATTATTATGATATATGTTTCCAAGAGCCTCCAAACCCAACAAATATCAGTTTTAAATTCATTGTTATAATTCTTATATGCTTGATTGCATCCAAAGCCTGAGAGCCATGACACGAACGCCTACTGTGAGGTGAAAGAACGGTTTTATATTATTTCAAGCGTATTTGATAATGCTAATTTGAAGATCGCGGAATTGTGTTGTGGTGCAGTGGATATCGGCTCAGAACAAGTAATCGAAGAGCAAAGTTCAAATTCCAGTTGAATTCGTTGCATACGCATGTGTGCAAATACTTTGAGAAAGTTATGAATCATTCACTTCCTCCTGTAGCTTTAGATTCAATAGCAGGGCAGTTTGGGTTCTATAGCCTGCGTTTGCAACCTATCTGTCGCAGAAAGTAATGGCAACCTACTGCGAGAAAATATCCTACCCAGTCAAGTATTCTCTTTGGGGATAGGATCACCCAAGCGTTTATCACGTATGGTACTTAACTGACCGACTGAATCTGAAGTCAACACGCAAACTCGAAAGACTTGCTGATAACCGCTACTCTACACGAACATTCTAGAATTTTTTATGACACTAATTCTGATTTCTTTTTTAAAAGATGACGAAAAAATTGACAGCAAAATCCGAAGTTGCGTAAAAGTAGTGAAATACGTTTTCCAAACGTTCAATAATATTTTTTTAATCATTTCACCCCGAGCAAGGCGGAAATGCCACTGATGTGCAGGGGGCTACATAAATTTAAAAAGATTAATTAGAAAAGAGTGAGGAGGACAAACTAGTTAGAAAGGAGCAATAGAAAGCTGAGAAAGCAGGTGCGATGACAGATAGATAGGTGGCGAGAAAGGGAAGGTTATATGGGGGTGGGGAGAGAGCTAGAGTCCAGTGGTTAGTAGATGAGTATTGACTTTGCATATAAATTTCTGGAGGTTGTAGCCGTCAGGAAGGCAAGAATACGGGAGCGAGTTCCACAGGCGGGAAGTGCGAGAGAAGAAGCTGCAGGAGTAGAATTGTCGTCTACATTTGGCTAACAAGAAAATTCTTTACAAAAATAAAACGTGGGATGATCATTTCTCTGATATCAATCGTATAAAATAGAAGGGAATGCTTGGAAAACTCTTCCTCAATAAATTAAACACTTAAGCGACGTGAGATGGGAGTATATGGAATATTTCTGAGAATATCTTCATTTCCAATATTTATCCAACATGTGAATTTTAAGGAAAATGAAAACAAATGTACAGTTTCGCATAAAGAGAGTTGAAATTTGTGTTGACACCTATGAAAAATGAAAACTTGGAAATATTACGCTAACGGTATATATTGAAGTCAAAACAGACATAGAAAATCAGATTGTAACCTCCTTATCGAACGGGGATAAAAAAGAAATAATTAACAGACATTGCGTTCAAAAGATAGGAAGTTGTGGAGATCCATGGAGAAGAAAAAAGAACTAACATTACTATTATTACGATGACTACTGTGTTTCACTATTTCTTTATTTAATCCTACCAGAGATAAAATAAAATCGAAATATAATATAAATATACATTAACTAAGATTGCCCCTTGCCTAAAAGATGCCTCCACAATTAAATCTGTTTCAAAACTTACTGGAGAGTCTTGTAAAACTGAAAAGAAAATTTGCCTATCTTTGATATTAATATGTCGGCATAGTCGTTAAAGGAGCGGCTTTATGTATGGAAATGTTCGTGCAGTTTAGAACCAGCTATTGTGTACTAACGTCAAGCATGAAGCATCAATGCTGAAGAACAGGGCTCGCTATGTGATGAATAATAAAAGGCAGTTGCTGATTCGGAAAGACTTTCATAGAATTCCGACTCTTCAACACAGCTTGAATGGATACTCGTTTTCACGTGTCTAACAATGGCTTTTGAGAGATACCTTTCTTATGGATATTCCAAAGAACGAATTTTAAGAATATTAATATTCACATAAATGCATACACAGAGACACATGATCAGAAAAGACAAAAGCATTGAAATAATCTGGGGAAGATATGATGTGTAAATGTTCATAGAGATATGTATGTTAACACTATAGACTGCCCTGTGAAATTTAGAGCCTCAAGAAGCTAGTTAGTTTCCAGAGTAAGTAAGTAATTTCTGGAGTAAGAAGATGCAAAGGATTCCAGCATATTAGCTCATTCCACTAGTGGTCAAAACAGTTTGATGGAGTATAACTGCCGCTCTTATGTAGTCTCTGCCAGAAACTCTAATTCAGACTCGAACCGTATAAATGTAGTTCAAACAGAGGTTTATTTCACCGCATATAGACGTCCATACAAATATGCATGTGCAGGTATTTGCGGAGGGTTTTTTTGTCGACAAAGAAAAGCTGTCAGTTATTAGATTTATTCAAGACACATCACGTTTTAATCTCAGTTACCGTACAATCATCGAAGTTATTCAACATCGACAATAACCAACACATAGATAGTTGATTGCCTGGGAATACCAGTAGCTGTAAGCTTTGAAATGGTGAGTTCGAAATTTGGTTGGGTACGTTATATTCATTTGTATTTATTTCTGTAATTTTTAATAATCTTGGAATTATTTCGAAATTTTGTTCTTATCTTGGTTGACATAGCTGTTATAATAGACACAGCGTTTCGACCAATACCCTCTGATCAGAGAGCACGTCCATAGATTGGCAGAAGGTGGATTATTTTGTTGATTATTGTGAAATATCCTGTGAAACCAATTATTGTTCTTTCATGTTGAAATTTGGTTCATCACTATCCACTACCTCACCGTTTCGAAGGCTTTTAGTGATTTTATTTTTGGAGCCTTTTATATTCAGTGTCAGGTAGATTTTGACAACTGGATTATCTTAATGGGTTCGTGACACTTGTCATAATTAGATTTTATTTCGGAGAAAAGTAATTTTCAATAATCTTGGAATTATTTTGAACTTTTGTTTTCATCTTGGTTGATAATCCACATTAGCCAATCTTTGAACACCTGATGAAATCCAGAGGGTACTTGGTCGAAACGTTGTGTCTATTATAACACCTTTATTAACAAAGATGAGAAAAAAGTTAGATATAATTCGAAGATTACGTTAGATTCACTTAGGCGCAGAAACACTTGGTGAATGTATGAATGCGTCACCTTTAAACCCCATTTACTAATTATTAATATTTATATCAATAAATCAGTAATAGCAAGAAATACATCTAAAAACGAATCAGTTATTTTTTATGATATGAATGTATATCTTAAATACACAAATTATTATAAAAACAATATATGCACATGTATTTTAGTGTGATTGTGTATGTAACGCGGCGAGATTGTGCGTGCGTGAAGGCGCATGCGTGTGGGTGGGAGTATTGTTATTATTGGGTTTGAAACAAAGTCCATCACTGGAACTAATAAACATTGATACAACGTTGTGCGGGAAATTAATTTTCAATCCAATATCAACGCTGAACATAAATAAACGTACCTGTGTAATTATCTTTACTGCATATTACATTCTTCCACTAAACATTACCTTTATAGCAAACGCAAATATTTGCGCATGGATTCAAAACTATACTAATATTTCATACCACACACACACACACACACACACACACACACACACACACACACACACACACACACACACACACATACCACACACACACACATTTGTATTTAAAAGTGTTCAATATAATTATATTGTATAACATGTTTGAATATTTTCCATTTGTAAACGAGTTATTACGCGAGCTAGGTTTTACCATTAGCGGTGTCTTCAGGCGATTTGCAAATTGCCTGAAGACGCCACTCATGGTAGAAACGTAAGTTGCGTAATAACTTCGTTTACAAATAATATATATATATATATATATATATTAATGCAGGTTTCATTGAATAATATAGACAAGTTTTGTCTATTAATTTTGTGTAGGATCCGTTCATACCGTCTGATATACTTGATGGTGATGTTGAAAGACAACAAAAATCACAGTAATTGTTGATTTGTTTATCGGGTCTAAGCTTTCGGCTCACATAAGCCATGATCAAAGAATAAATATTAACACACAGTAAACATAGAACATTTAATTTATTAACAATAAAGAGAATTAAATAAGCAGTGACAAATAGTGGCGTTGTGGTCCCTGCTCTGATTACAGGCATTTGAGTACGTTATTGGAAATATCAAAATTGATTGTATTCAAACCAGGTTTAAATTGTTTAATGTAGATTGCTTCCGGGATTTTTAGTTTCTGTTTATTATTTTCTTGTTTAAGTACGTGTTCTCAACGAGCGTTTTTCTCAGAAGTGTGCGTTGATAACCGTGTTGTTTTATATGACGGAATATATTTTTTCAACGATATTCTTTCAACGTTATCACCATCAAGTATATCAGACGGTATGAACGGATCCTACACAAAATTAATAGACAAAACTTGTCTATATTATTCAATGGAACCTGCATTAATGAAAAAATGCTGCCAAAATACACACAATATATATATACATAATTTTCATTTTTAAAATGTAAAATATTCAAAAGTTCTACAATATAATTGTATAGGAGACTTTTTGATACAAATGTTTACTGGTGTAACCCTATTAGGACCAAAAAGTAAGTATTAAACAATATATATAACACAATGATTTGATAAGAATATACTTTAAATGTATTGTAAATGTATTTAGCATGTGGGATAGAATGTTTGGAAATAAAAAAAATGAAGACTAATACAAACACAATTCCATATGCTTGAAAGCTATATTCTGTCAGCCAACGAATTGCTGACATGGACGAACTAGACTCTCGTCACACGGAGTTATTCTCAATACCGAATAGACTTTGAAAACAGTAGCTACTCTCGCAAATACGCATCGTTCATTCAGCAATGAATTAGAACTCTCACAGCTATTGGGCGTGTATAATTGATAATATACGCGCTAAAATGTCTGGTTGGGTGCTTCTGCTATCCCCCTTTCAGGTTTTGACAAAACCTAAAAGAGGATATACAATGTAATTGATCCTGACTTCGGAGCCTACTTTCAATCACGTTCTCCCCCAAAATTATGCGGCTGCCCTCTGTCTTTTCTACAAGTATTTGCACGGCTACTGCATTGACGGACTTTTTTAAGTGATGCCTAAACCCATGTATTCAGGCAGGCTACTAGATTTGCATCAGGATTCAAACTTTATAGTCGAAATAGTTAAATGTAACCGCCAATTCTATACTAATAAATTCTCTTATTTCATTTTCCGTTTGCATGCTTCCATGATAAGGACAACGTCAATTGCCATCTTCTATCTACTTGATTCCAATTCTGCTCTTATAATTTTTTGACATGCCATGTACTTTTTTTTCTAAGGCCTACCCACCAGTAGTGAACCTACCTTATTTGAGCTTAACTGACTATAAAAGTAAAATGCCTAAAAGAAGTGTTATTGCCTAATCTCTCTCTCTCTCTCTCTCTCTCTCTATATATATATATATATATATATATATATATATATATATGTCAGTAATATTCCAGCGTTATAAAAATGCTTCTCACATAATTCATGTTTTATTCCTAATTTAACGGAAAATCCTTAAAATGGCCTAAAAAGTTCCCTTAAGCCTTCTGGAAAACAAATACACTCAATAATTCCAAAGCGCATTAAGTATTGCCTAAATAACAATTTTAGCGTACTAGAAAAGTTAAATTAAAACTACTAAGCTATTCCTTCATCCCCACCCCCTTTACTGAAATATTCAGAAAAAACGTTACCTGTGTAAACCCAATTCTCTTGCTCTCTCTCTCTCTCTCTCTCTCTCTCTCTCTCTCTGTATATATATATATATATATATATATATATATATATATATATTCTTATTTTCCATTTTTATATGTCGTGTGTCTCCAGAACGTAAGTGTTCATAGCCCCCCCCCCACCACAAAGTCTTCTCTATTATAGCGCATAACAACGTTTGTCTTTTACTATACCCCATAATATCTGTTCTGACAATCATTTAAACAAATATGATATGAACTTTATTTTTTTATCAGAGACACAATCTCTCAAATAATTTTTAACTGGATATAAATTCTTAGTCTTGTGTTCAACCCTAGCTGATAAAAAAATCGTGCTCATGTTTAGATAAGTTGTGTCATATTTTGTATTGAATATACTTAGTTGTTTTTTATACTTAGATCAGCGTGGAATATATTAACCTTATGAGATTATTGAAAAGTTTTTATCGTGTTTATAATTAAAATGTATTTCATTACATTATTGTATGTTGATATATTAAGGGTTCTTTGAAGAAATATTATGTTCTATTTTATTTATATTATTATTTTTAAAAGGTCGTCCTATTTTTTCATCAACGGTGTAATGAAGAAAGTCATTATTAATGAGTTTGTTTACTATATTTACTTTTTCAATTTTGTCTTTTTATATGACCTGTCGGTGTCATTTGCAAGGTTTTCTTTCCACATTATGTGCCAACAATCCCAACAATCTCTTTCTGAAATCGAGTAAATATGTATTTTTGCGTCTAATTTCTTTAAAGCTTAATCCTTGCTCATTTATTCAGTCCATAGCCTCATGAGCATCCTTCTGTAGAACTGCATTTATATTGCTTCACGTCCTCTTCTTTCTTTGTGAAGTGATTATTAATATTTCACAGTCAGAAGTATCGATATTACATGAAGTCTCTTACTATTTATTTTGAGTTTGGGTTTTGTATATAAAGAGATTTCATTTTTCTTAATTTTTTTTTCAGCTTATTGGTAGACATTTTCCCTATCCCAATACGTCTTCGAATTTCGGTGACAGATTTACCGACCTGTGTTAAAACTCTTCTTAGATATTTAATGTTTTGTACTTAAGTGATTTTGGTTTATCCATTTTCCAATTTGCTAATAATAAATCTGAGATGAAAATATCTTCTTTAAATCGCTAAGAATTTCAACTACATTTGCATCAATGCATTATAATTGATCTTTTAGTCAATACTAAAAAATACCGAATATGCATTTATAGTCATCACCTGCGTTTCAATAAAATATTTGCAAGCATTTTATAAATAGTATCTTCGTAAATCATTCATATTTTAACATTAGAATATTCTGGATCAAATACAATTATAGAGCAAGATTGCGTCATTTAATCTTCTTTGACCAAACATATATGAATATTCAATGAAAGAATACCAGAAATAAAAAATGCACCTGAAAGATGAAGTTGATAGATTATATTCGAAAAGGAATTATCAAGTATTGTGGCCGCCGTGCTATCAAAGGATTTACGGATTAAACAAAGAAGATTAATTAAAGATTAATTACGATAAACAAATGTTGCTTTGGAAATGTTAGGACAAATAGTTTTCGAAAATGTGATAGGAACATTCTAAGAAGAGAATGAAAAAAATCAACCCGAGTGATATTTCGGAATACATTCTAAAACAATTACAAACGTGACAAGCTTTTTTGAACAGCTACAAATGGCGTTCATAATCAGTATAACTGATATGGGATTATGAGTTTGACAATAGTAGAATGAATGACAGCAGCAAGGTGGTTCAGATGTTATACAAGGAACTTGTTTTAAATTAATGTAAATAACTCAAATTTCTGAAAATTTTTGAATTATGCAATTAAATGCTGTATACTATAAACAGAGTCAGTATATCAGGAAGTATTAAAAAATCTCTCTAAA
Organism: Ascarosepion bandense; assembly: GCA_037127315.1. Classification (NCBI taxonomy): domain Eukaryota; kingdom Metazoa; phylum Mollusca; class Cephalopoda; order Sepiida; family Sepiidae; genus Ascarosepion; species Ascarosepion bandense. The sequence goes on from JBBBDQ010000614.1 coordinate 7,642,498, forward strand.
ATTTGAAAATTTATTTGGGGATTAGAGATTTAATTAATGTGTCCATTATTGACTCCTTATATTTAAACTAAACTTAGTGTGATAAATAATATTTAATGCGTTTCTCGAAATTCACGCCCGATGACCAGACGGAATTTTATTTTGTATTGCAATTCTGATGAGTAACAAAAGAAAACCGAAAATTGATAGAAAAGCTGTAGAACTATAAGAATTAGTAAGGAACTAAAAAGCAAAATAAGCATTAAAAGTACAATTATACTATCATCCTGATCTCTTCTTGCAAGACAAAAACATTTTAAGATATTCGGAGGAAGAAATCTAAATAATTAATATTAGATCATTAACCCTCTAGGGCCATTCGTATCCTATTTGATACAGTATGAAAACAAGCCTTGAAAGAAATATTTTCCTGAAAAATTTTTTAAGAGAAATATTTTATAAATTTCAAATGAAAGCAGTACTGACTGCTCAGTCAATGAATACCAAATGTTTCCTTATAGGGAAATACCAAATGTTTCCTTATAGGGAAATACTGTATCAAATATGATACGAATGGCCCTAGAGGGTTAATAATTTTAAGAAAAGTCTAGAATATTCAATATTGTGTTGATATGTTGAGAACCTATCTTGCTGTTCAATGAATGCCCGCTTTGGCAGCCAGTATAATATCGGTGATTATACATAGTATTATTCTTGATATTTGTTACGTATATGATAGATTAAAGAACAGAATTCCTGTCATTCAATACAATGCGATGAAAAATATCAATAATCGAACAAATCAATAAAAAAAGAAATATATGTATGTATATATATATATATATATATTAAATAGTACAGACATATTATGTTTATTTATTTTTCAATAATGTGTTCTAGTTCTCTAATTATCTAATTGATGTTAAAGTAAAATTAATTTCTAGTGCGCGGGAATTTCTTTTTAACCCAAGAACTTTTGATCTTCTTCGAGATAATGCTCAGGGTTGAATTGTGAAGAAAAACTTAATGTAAATGTAAACCTGGCGATGGTATTTTGTTTAAATGCGCTGTTTTGTTAGAGATATAAAATCTTAAGTATTTAACCTAGTATATATTGTTGACATTGTGTAAAATCTAGAGCTCATGTTTAAACTAGTTGTGTCAAAGTTAGTATGGTATATACTTAGTTTAATTTGTGTTTACTTTGATCAGTGTGGAATATATTAATCCTCATGAGATTATTTAAGATGTCTCAACGTGTTTATAATTGAAATGAATTTGAATACTGTATAAAATTTTAATATATTTACGGTTCTTTGAAGAAGTAATATGTTCTTTTTTTATTTATATTATTATTTTTAATAGCTCGTCTCATTTTTTCCATCAACGGTATAATGAGGAAAGTTATTATTAATGAGAATTTGCTTATCATGTTTTAATTAAATGTAGAAAAACTCTTTGGTTGAAAAGTTACTTTTTGCGCAATTTATTATTATTTATTTTTATAATAGCTATTTTGTAATAGTCAGGACACTTACTTTTATAGTTTAGAATCTACGCGTTTATACTAGTTATTTTTATATATGAGAAGGTAGTAAATGTATCATTATATGTATCTATCAATACATCAAAAATTATTTTATTTTTATTTTTAGTTAATATCTGAAAGTAGAGCTTTTAATTTTCTTCTACTTTGTGTATTTAATCTATGATTTAACTAAGATAAGAATATCATCTACATATCTTAAGTAGATGGAGGTTTTATTTAGCAGTATTATAAATTCACTGTTAGACATGTAGAAGATACAAACTGTTGGTCACAGAACCGAACATTTCGAAATGCTAAGACATTGTACGTAGATTTTTTGTGCTCATAGAAGAGAACCTCAGTGGTACAAGTATAACTTCATTTCCGTAATATGTTGGGTCTAAATTTTAAATGAGAGCGAGATGGGTTTTTGTAAATATTATTTATGATTATATCAATCCTTTCTCTAACTAGGACATCAATAAGTAAAGATTCAACATCAAGTGAGGCAACAGTTTCGTTATTAGGCTTTTTTATTTTAAAATTTAGATTATTTCCTGAGTTGATTTAATTTAGTATTTACTAATAAGTATTCTGTAATTAAATTGTTAATGATTTTAGTTTGCTGTTAAACGCAGTCGGCTTTGAAAATATGATTGTCCGGAAATTTTAGAAAGATGTAAGGAGCATGGAATCACGACTTAAAAGCTGTTGTTCTCAGATTCATCCTGACTTAGGGTCGTAGCACCTGTTAAGATCCCATCTATGGATAAATACCTGGAGTCAAGCACTATGAAAGTATAAAAACAGACCGCTATAGTAAAAATTCCTGGTATATTATTTGCAGGCAAAATATTACCAGCAATTAATTTATTTGAGAAAATAAAATATTACCTGCAATATATCTTTGGGAAAAATTACCAGCAATATATCTGAGAGCCAGTAAAAAACACTTTACAAAAATACGTCAAAGAAAGCTGATTCACTGATTCGTTTCAAATCTGAAGGGTAGCAGAAATCGTCTTGGCTGAAAAAAATGGAAAAATGTTCGAATCTTCTGTCATGTTTGACCTTTAATGCACATGAGTAGGTCATGATTGGGACATTGTTGTGCTATCTGAACTGATGTTAGATAAATTTTGCTTTCCAGCGATAGTACATTTCAAAATATTTATAACAGATTTTTTGTAGTAATCTGCAAACAATAAGCATAGGAATGATTCAAACCTTGTTTAGTATATATATATATATATATATATATATATATATATATAAGGATGTGGTTTCCGGTTTTCTCTTTTCCAATCTTTTCACTCTTTTCTTTTCTTTGTTTATTTCTTTCAATTGGAGTAGATGGACTAAACTATCGCCCGGTTCACACTCCACCCACATCTATTGAACAGGTGAAGGAGCTCATCCCTTGTTTAATTTTTAGGATGCAGTTTCCGTTTTTCTCTTTTCCAATCTCTTCACTCTTTTCTTTTTTATTTTTTTTCAATTGGAGTAGATAGACTAAACTATCTCCCAGTTCACACTACACCCAACATCTATTGAACAAGTGAAGAGGCTGATCTCTTGTTCCTTGTTTAGGATGTGGTTTCCGGCTTTCTCTTTTCCCTTTTTTTACCCTTACGTAGCCCCCTGCGCATCAGTGGCGTCATCGCCTTGCTTGGAGTGATATGATTAATATATATATATATATATATATATATATATATATATATATATATCGCTATCAATACACATCTGGAGAATCAATAACGGAAATTTTTTTAATAAAAATTAGGAAAAAGACAATGTAGAAGATTACTGTCCTGAGAGACTCTAGCATTAATGCAAAATTTTATATATTTTTCCATTATCTCCTTTCAGAATAATGTCGATTCTTTGGCACAATGCTGTTTAGAATATTTTATCCAATCCTATAATTTTCCCCTTCTTCTCTAGTTCACTTGTGGTGATACGGAGCAAGTGAGGTAAACCAAAAATATATAAAATATCATTTTCTTTTTACGGATCCTTTTTGCGAGCCGACGTGAATTTCATTTATCGTCCAATGGAAAGCCCAGAATTAAATCCGGGTGTGAATTCCCAAATGACTCGTTGAGAGCCTCGAAAACGAAATAAAAGAACGACGCAGGATGTAGCTCTAGTTGAAAAAATACGAGCATAATTAACACGTCCCTTGACCACGTCAAGCTATCTTATTATGTTGACTCTCTTTTGTCTCTCATCTTCTTCTTCGCTGTTCACTGAGCCACTTAACAACTTACCGGAGATTTCAAAGACACTCCTAACAAACAAACGCTCACACATACATACGCACAAACTCTTTTCGGCAACTTCTGCTTAAAACATTTTAACTACCTTTGTACCAACCAAAATACACTACTTTTATTTGTAAAAACATTAATTTATATACATATATATATATATATATATATATATGTATGTATGTATGTATGTATATAAATGTTGGGTCTATACACAATTTGATTTTATTGTTTTATACCCCTCTTATAATGGGCTATCTACTAACAAGGCCAGATCAAATTAATCTGTTTCAACACACAAATACACTTCACTATCACGGATAACTCACTATAAACTAGTGACCCCGACGTCATTTCAACACACATATATATACATACAAAAAAAGTATTGGAACTTTCAGCAAAATTTGAATATTTCTTTTAAACACAATCTAAACATGGCAAATGACGCTGAAGAAACTTTAACAAATCAAAACCAACCAACCCATGCTGTTACAATAAAAACCACCAAACTTTCTTGAGTCAAACGTAATAGCTTCATTTCGATAACGGAGGCGCAATTTAATATTGCAAATATAAGACAGCGCCGTCAAAAATTTTACATTTTGGCAGCACTCCCCGTGGACATAGTAGGAAATATACAGCCAACTATACTGCAATTAAAAGACTATGACGCAATTAAAGAAGCAGCGACGGGTGTTTACGAGAGAACAAAACCAGAGATGCTTGACAAATTAATGTCGTCATCGACAGTAACGTGTCGTCCATCAGTATACCTGAATGAAATCATGTCAATTATTAAAGAAAAGGAAAATTCTTAACAAGAATCACCAGTATAAAGGCCCTCAATCTATTAAGCCAGTAGCAGCTGCGCAAGTCAATTTAGACACAGATCGTCTTGAAAAAAAGGCAGACGACTTATTATTATATTTTAATACAGAAGACACTGCACATATTCGACTGATTTAGGAGAAAGCAAAAGGAAGGGCAGCAAAATAGATATGAAACTAAAAGGATGCGTTGCTATTCCCACAGTGAAAACAAGCTTCCATTATTCGGCCTTTTCATAAGGATCAAAAAATTAAAATTTGTCGAGCGCATTTATTATTTGCGGAACGTGCAAATTTTGTAAGCCGTGGTGCAGATGGCCAAATTAACATAATGTTCAAATGCAATCCAGCTCTCGCCCAACTTCTAAAGAGATACTTAAATGGAGCTGTAACATACCCAACCAATATCTCTTTAGATCCTACCAACGATCAAATGATTGAATGCTCAGAACAAGCAGTACTGAATCTCAAACTATGAAACCTCAGACAGAAATTTACCTGGACATTTACAATATCCGAAACTGCTCAGCTACACCTAGGATACGATTTCCTAAACGATTCCCGGTTAATGGTGGACTGCAGGAAACAACAAACGAATTGATAAATGACTAATAGACAATCAAATCCACATCCTTCATCTATTATCATGAATATAAATGTAGTACCGAATAAAGATGCTAACAAAATGGTACGAACAAAACTGGAGTAATATCCAAATTTTATTTTCTCCTCATCGAGACATGAATTCGACAAAACAAAAGATATACCACAGAATAGAAACTGGTAGCAATCCTCCTACCTTCTCCAGAGTCAGACAATTATCAGCAATTATTGCGAAAGAGGAATTCAAGAAACTCCTAATGGTAGTAAAAATTTTCCCTTCGAACTCAGAATGGTGTTCAGCCTTACACATGGTATCGAAGTCAGACGACCCATATAGACTTGTTGGTGATTACAGGCATTTAAATGCAATAACCAAAGCCGATCGATATCAGGTCCGAAATATAAATTCCTTGTCTTAGAAGCTTCATAAGGAGAAGTTATTTTCAAAGAAAGATCTGTCGTCTGCTTATCATCAGATACCAGTTCACCCGGAGGATATCTGCAAGACAGCCATCTCGACCCCTTTTGAGTTATTTGAATACAACTATATGCCTTTCGGACTACGGAACGCATCATGTACTTTTCAGAGAAAGATGGACAATATCTTTCGTGATACTGATTATAACTTTGTACATAGTAACGATATCCTTATATTCCCAGAAGATGAAGAAACTCATTCCAAGCATATCGACCAAATGCATATTTAGTGCTAATGAGTTAGATTTTTTGAGGATTTCACATTTCTGCTGATGGACTTAAACCCATTGCTAAAAAGTTGAATGAATTAAGTAAAATTCCTCAACCAAACGATTCTTAATCCCTATGCTGATTCCTCGGAATGGTAAATTTTTACAGGAAACTGGTGCCAAATTTCAGCAATATCATATTACCTCTCACGAAAAAAATACGTTTAAACCAAAATTCAAAGTCCTAAATCTTTACGAAGAAGAAATTGAATCTTTCGAAAATATAAAAAAAAACAGTTTATTAAATGTATCTGATCTGGCTTTCCCCTGCTCGGAAGCTAACAACTATCAACTTTTCACAGACCGTTTGAATTATGCAGTGGGTGCAACATTTCACCAAATGATTAATAATCAACCCATTCCATAGTTTTCATTTCAAAGAAATTATCCCAAACCCAAAAAAAGATTCCACATTTGACAGAGGACTACTAACTGCCTATCTAGCAGTACTCCATTTTAAACATTTAATAGAAGGCAGAAATCTAATGTTACTCACGGATCACAAATCACTTTGCAGTGCTTTTAAAAGCCAATCTTCCTTAAAATCAGATAGACAAGAGCATCACCTCTGTTTTATCGGCGAATCTGTGAATGATATTTCACATATAAGAGGCTCACAAAATATAGTAGCTGATTGTTTGTCATGACCTGTCAATGCAATCACTATTAATGTATATGACTTGCAAGAAATAATGAAACATCAAGCTACTGTCAATGAAATTCAAGCATTCAAAGATCAACTGAAACTATACACCAATAAATAAAAATGAAACAATATTATGTGACACGACATTACCTTTTCCACGACCTTTTGTGACAGAGGAGCTAAAAAAATCGGTATTGACAGTCTGAATAATCTATCACATCCGGGAATAAAATCTTCGAGAAAAAAAATAAAATCTAGATAATACTGGCCGAAGATAGACAAGTCAATAAAGACCTGGTGCACAGAATGCCAGCGTTGCCAACAAGCAAAAATAATCAAGCACAGAAAGAGCAAAGTAAATCCATTTGAAATACCTTCCTGTCGTTTTGAAACAGTGATATTGTCGGTCTTTAACCACAAGTAAAGACCCAATCTGACTCTTATTTTTCACCATACCGATAATTATTACCATGCATCGATGGAAATGTGAGATAGATAGAAATATGCCGAATAACAGAAATAACGGCGAAATCAATATCAATGGCTTTTGTCGTTCTGTGGATCTCCCGATTCGGGGTCCCTCTTCAAGTCTTTACAGACAGATGAAGCCAATTTGATTCCGAATTATTTTCAGAAATTTCAAAAATAATAGGCTTCCACAGATTACGAACAACGGTATATTAGACTAAACTATCGCCCGGTTCACACTCCACCCACATCTATTGAACAGGTGAAGAGGCTCATCCCTTGTTTCCTGTTTAGGATGTGGTTTCCGGCTTTCTCTTTTCCATTCTTTTTACCCTTACGTAGCCCCCTGCGCATCAGTGGCGTTACCACCTTGCTTGGGGTGATATGATTAAAAAAAAAAATCCTTCGAATGGATTAGTCGAGCGAGCACAGGGAATTCTAGAAACGGCTTTTATAGCTGGGAAAGAATCTTGGCTATCAGTTCTACCTTCTGGGAATGAGGATAACACCTAACGAATCGAACTATTCTCTATATACTGCAGTAACAGGGAGTCATACAAAAGTTCCCTGATTATTAATCGACTCTACCTAGAGCAAGAATAGTAAAATAACAAACTCGCACGTTGAAATTCTAGCCAACTAAATACAAAATTTGACATGCACGAATAATCCAGGGGACACCTGCATTCAATACCTAATTCCCACATTCCAACAGACTTACAAACATGTAAAATTATCTGGCTAAGAACAGACAGAGTAAGAACACTGTTGGAAATTCCGTGCACACATCCATCCCAGCTATTAAGTCATCATGAAAAATACTTTACTATAAAAAGATCAGAGGACGTACATAGTAATGTTTCAATAGATAGACTAAAGCCTACATATATTTCTGAAATTATAAAATCAAAAGATTCCATCGAATCAAGACCGAATTTGGATAACTCCCTATCATGTCCAAGGAAATTAATGATAACAAGCCAGAAACTAGAACGAAGGCCGGGAGAACGGTTAAATGGACGAAAGATAACACATATTTTTATTACTAACACAAAAAAAAACGAAAGTTATATGTGGTGATACCGGGCAAGCGAGAGACCGAATGTTTACCCTCAGAGGTCCAGATAGTAAATGTCCAAAACGGGTCTTTGAGCATCTGGGCTCCACGTAGAAGTTCCGGTTGTAAACCAAAAATAAATAAATATCAAATTCCTTTTATGGACCATTTTCGAGAACCGACGTGAATTTTGTTTATCGTCCTATGAGAAACCCAGAATTAAATCCGGGTGTGAATTCCCATTGACTTGTTCGGAGCCCCGAAGAAAAAATAAAAGGACGACACAGGATGTACCGCCAGTTGATAAAATACGAGCATAATTAATACGTCCCTTGACCAAGTCAAGAGATCTTACTTTGTTGCCTTTCCTTTCTCTCACATCTTCTTCTTCACTGCTCACTGAGCCACTTAACAACTGACCAGAGACTTCAAAGATACTCCTAACAAACAAACGCTCACACATACATACGCAAAATTGCTTCTACGAAAATTTTTAACGACATTTGTACCAACCAAAACACTACTTTCGTTTTTAAAAAAACCTTAATTGACATATATATATATATATATATATATATATATATATAAATTTTGTTTCTATACACAATTTGATTTTCTTGTTTTATACTCCTCTTATAGTGGGCATCTACTAACAAGATCAAATCAAGTTAATCTGTTTCAACACACAAATACACGTCACTATAAGAGATAACCAACTATACTCTAGTTTGGACGACACTTACGCTTTACATAAATACGTAATAAATAATGGACTATTCCGTTTTGATCATGTATGAAAACACAAAATATGAAATGCGCTACTTGGTTTCATTAAGAAAAAATAGAAAGAATTATTTAAGGTCTGTTTCAAAGAAATGTTGTAAATTTCATATCGTTTATTTTGAACACCTTTATTTCTAAAATTATATAGACCACTATCCATTTTTCTAATTATAATTTCAATATTTAATTAAAGATGCTTCGCTAACATATTTAACAATGTGATAGAACAATCTTTATAAATATGTTTTGCCGCAGAGGGTGTCAGAGAATTGGTTTCAGAAAACTGATGTGAAGATAGCTGTATGCGGATAGCATGGAAAAGGGGAAATCATGACACAAGGGTTGTCAGAAAAAGATATTGAGTCAAAGAGATAAAAGATGGTAATTGACATTGCATTTAGATTCTTGTAGATTGCAGCTGTCAGGAAAGCAAAGATACGGAAGTGAGTTTCAAATGCCGGAAGTGCGAGAAAAAATCTGAAAGTAGAAGTTGCGATTTCATTTGATCGGTTTCTCTGTAAAAGGTTAGGACCTAGACGCTAGTTCAGCAGCTTGAGTAAATTCATACAGATGGGACACAACGATGCTAATCGGAGAAGAAGCCGTGAAAGTAATTATAGACTAGACAGAAGAGAGTCATATTGTCGGTGAGAAATTGACTGGAGTTGAGCTACCATTTTGGGATCTGCAATGTAATAACATTGCAGATTATCTGTTAGATTTTGCGAAGAATCCCGAGATGAATAGCACGGGCACCCAACCAGATGGGACAGAAGTATTCAATCTACGGACGGATGGTAGATTTATATATGTCCAAGATGAATTCAGACAAGAAAAAACTTCCTGCTCTACACAGGGAACCGACCTTACTAGGGAAATTGTTTAAAGATGGTAAGTTTACATGTTTAACGGTGGGATGGGAGGATCTCTACACATGTTAATTCCTTAGAATCCGCTATGAGCTTATTTATCGTTCACTGCAGAATTGTTATTCATAAGATATAAGAAATTTATTTCAGGATATTATTTTGTGGTACAGTTAAATATTATAGAACTATTCATATATAGAACCCAATCTGTCCTGATATTTAACCTATGACATTAGGGAAGAGACAGATTAATACCTTTCCCAAGGGTATTTGCGCGTAAGTGAATGCAAGGAATTCAACTGGAATTCGAACCCGGTTCCCCGATCTCTCTTCCTAAGCCAATATCCAGTGAACCACAATACACAAATAGACATTTTCTAAAAGTTTACCTATTTTTAAGCCCGGTTAACATTCTAATTTTTGAAAAACAGAATTTTGATGATGATTAATCCATTATTTATATGAATCAGTTATAACAAATATAGTTTAGATGAAAAGAAAATTGGATGTTGAGTAGACTGCCACGGAAGTAGATTTTACCACGAATGCAATTTACTAAAAAATCAAGTCATTAACAAATCTTGCTGTGTCTCAATATTCTATTTAACTTCGGATCCGGGTGCCGCGTAATCCTTCCAGTGTTAAGACACTTCCGAATTATTTAATTTTTTGTAACTGCTTAATTTTAGTCTCCATTTCTTGGATTTAGTACTTGAGCCATTTTTTTTTTTTTACTGAATGTCATGCATTCTGTTTTCTTGTATTTTTATGTAGCCCTTTCTACTTTTTTAATTACTACTTGTAGGTGTTCTTTTATTTTACATTCTGTGTCTGCATTAAACATTGTATCATCTGTGTATTTTATTTTGTTTAGTTTGCGTCTATTAATGACTAATTCTGTCAGAATTTCTAGCATTTAGAATATTATTGCTACACTAGTTCATATTATTAATATATTCAGTTTCAAGCCTTCCTGATAATTAGTATCTTGTTTAGAAAATGAATATAGAATATCAATATAATTTTAATTATAACATAATTGCAAATAAATAAATGAAACGCAGGTGATGAAAGAAACAAAAGGCCGGATATTACTCTAGTCGTCACCACTGCGACTGACATTCCGTTTTTATGAGGGTTTATAAAGTGAGTTTGTCTTTTCCCACGTCATATTTTTAGCAAATAAAACTATGCTGTTTGTTTAAGTATTATCTTGGTTGTAATACTAACGATTCTTTAGCCGATAAAGATTTGAAATAATTTATGTGTGCTACATCGTACTTTCTAGTATTCATAGAATTTTGCACCAAATATATTTATCTAAACAGTAAATATTTTATTCAATACATGAATTTTTGAGGCAATTATTTTCACTTTTTAATACATGTATTATTTCACCATTATTTCGTATAATTTCTTCAATAACTGAATTAGGAATTTATTCGCATTTGCTGGAGGGCGTCATATGTTTCAGCCAACACCTTAATTTGTTGTTACATGTGTTTTAGGGATAGTCCTCGACTATTATTCCCGCGTATATTCATGGACTTTAACACCAATACGACAAAACCTAACGGCGTGTAGGGGGTTAAGCTTAAAGACATTAACTTCTTTGGAAGACAAAATAAAAAACAAATTGACTACATGACTATCAACAAGATTCAGAAATGCAGTCCTTCACTGTAAAGTCTACCCAAGTTCGGACTACGGAAGAGATCATTTTCAAGTTGTATGCAAACTAAGGATAAAACTAGGATGACTAAAGAAACCTAACACAGCCCTAAGGCTGCAGTACAATAGACTCATGAATGACCCAAACCTTCAGGAAATGTATACGGAGGGCGAGAAATTGATATACGAAAGACAAACTGAAAATGGAAACTCAAATTGGAACGCACTCAAAGCGGCTCTAGTGACATCGGCAAATAACATCATTCCTAAGGAAAAAGCAGGCCAGAATAAAAACGAGTTGATCACCGAAGAGATTCTTGGCCTGATGCAAAAGAGACATAAACGGTGCCAAAATATGAAACTGAATATAAGAGACCACACAAAGAAATACGAAAGAATTGTAGACAGCTAAAGAAAGACGGCTCAAAGACAAATGCACCGAAATAGAGAGAATGTGCACAAGAAATAATAGAGAAATGCACAAAAAATTAAATGAACTAACAGGGCGAAAGACATGCTCAGCAACTAGATGTATACAAACAAAAGATTCCATACTCATACTAGAAAAAGAAACAAATACTTCAGAGATGGGACGAGTAAATCGGAGATATTTTCTTAGACAACAGAGAGCCACCAACAATGCACAAAACTACGAATTGACCATAAATATCAAAAAATATGGTTAAATTGATGGGAAATAACGCAGCGTGACCAGACAGGATTATAATAGAGATTTCGATGTCCCTAGAAGGCTTTGGCTTCGACAGATTAACAGAAAGAATAAATGAAATCTACAGCAGTGGCAATATACCGGATGACCTAAGCAGATAAATTTTCATAATACTACCTAAGATTCCAGGGGTTAAAGAAATTTGAGCTCCACCGACTAATCAGTGTAATGAGCCACATAACAAAACTCATCATCCGGATTCTGATGAACAGAGTTAGCAGCAGAATCGGCACAGAGATAGAACAAAAACAATGTGGATTCGCTCAAGATGCTGGAACGAGGAAAACGATATTCATGCTCAGAATGCCATCTGAACGAGCAATACAAGTGCAGAAGGAATTTTATCTGTGCTTTATAGACTACGCAAAGCGTTTGACAAAGTCCAACACAGGGACTTGATAGAGATACCCTTAACCTCGAAATTTTCAGAAAAGACGTTGGGATAATCAAGAAGTTATGTTGGCAGCAAACCGCTTGCGTACGGACACGAGGTGAACTTAGCAGGTATGCAAAAATAGAAAGAGGCATAAGTGAAAGATGTTTTCTCACCGGATCTTTACAAGATTTACAGCGAAGCAATTATGAAAGAAATAAAATCCTAACTTGGCGGGCATAATCTCAACAATATCCGATATGCAGAAGACACAATGCCGATAGCAGACACGGAAAGGAAACTACAAGACCTTCTCCAGAAGTCAACAAAAGAAAGTGAAAGAAAATGACTGAGCATAAACATCAAGAAAAGTGAATGTATGGTCATCAGCTAAAAGAGGAGACCAATATGCCAACTGCAAGTTGGAGAATCTAAAATAAAACAAGTAAAAAATTCAAATACCTGGGAAGTGTTTTGACAGACGATGGAAAATGTGACACGGATATACAAAACACATTGGCATGAACAAAGACGCATTTCAAAAGTTAGCTCGCGTACTGAAAGACATAAAGTCTCATTAGAAACAAAGAAAAAGTGTGCCGGATTGCAATGTAATATCTGTCCTTCTGTATGGAAGTGAATGCTGGACGATCTCATCAAAGATGAAGGAGAGGCTTGAGCCAGCAGAAAAGTGGTTTTACAGAAGGATGCTGAGGACACCATGGACAGAGCACGTGTGCAAGGATGAGGTGTTGGAAAAGATGCAAACGAGAAGAAAACTGATGATAAATATCAGGACGAGAGAAACGTGTTTCCTGTGATAGGTAATGAAGAAGGAAGTTTTACAGAACTTGATACTCACAGGTGGGATAAATGGAAACAGAGACTGGGGAAAGCAGCGAGAGACGTACTTGTTAGGTCTGAGCAAATGTTTGACGAAGATATACCAAGAGAATAATTAATGAGAGTGACAAGAGACAGAGCCAAGAGGAACTCTTTGATCGCTTACGTCCTGAAGAGACACGGCACATGAAGAAAGACAATGTTGAAATTTTAGAGCTATAGACAAGCAAAAAGAAACTGACTATTGCTGAGTCTAACAATTCTTTTGATCTAAATACCAAATGCTAATTTCTCATCTGAATAACACGACGCAGTTGTGATTTTCGTTTATATTTGTATGTTAGGATCGAATATTTGCTTTTAAAATTCAGTGGAAACTTATGCAAAGAGACAAATGTGAATGTGTAAAAGTTGATATTTATTATGATAACTATATATCGGTGATGACTATATTTCCCTAACACCAACAAATTTATAATTATGACTGTTGTAACAGTATAATTACTGCTATAAAGAGATGCTTCATGCGCTTGATTCAGAAAATAATGCTAAGTTTCTTACCACCAGAATCAACAACATTTTATCGATATATTTTAGGAATTGGCTACAAAGTTTCTGTTTTCTGGTATCTCAGATTTTACGTTTTAACGCCGCATTACAAAATGAATGAATGTTTAGTCCAAGATCTTAATCTGCTAATCCATATATTTTATTTGACAATCTAATGATAAAATTGTACAGTGAAAATTAACATCTCTAATCCCCAGACACGTGAAAAATACATGAGAACTGACAATTGCTGATTCTGACAATCAAGATAAAAATATTGGTCCAAATAAAAAAATGCGAATTCTTCATTTGGAAAAATCACAACAAAATCGTTATGATTTCTGTTTTAATTTGTCTGTTAAGATCAAATGATTGCTCTTAAAGGTCGGAGAAAACTTATGCAAATTGGCGAGAGCCTAAGAGACAGATTTGAATATAGAAAATTTTATTTTTATTTTACTATTTAAAAAAGATATGCATATTGTTGTGGATTCTCGTTTAGAAAACGACACAATATAATAATAACAAAAACATATATGAGAGGAAAAATGTAAGTATATTGAAAAAAGATATACAACCTGTACACGGTTAGTAGATTCAGAAATACTTGTTAGACGTAGTCAAATATATACAAAGAAGTAAGTCCGGGTAATAAGTCTATATTCTTGAATACCAACGAGCGGCAATTCAACTGTTCCGACAAAAACCAACACTAACAACAACTAGATTTAGTTGTCCATCCCAGTAAGGGCAACATGCGACACATGGTCAGTTTTGAGTGGAATTGCCGGGTTATATGGCCCGGTCAAAAAATGTCTGTCTATTTTTGCACAGTCATGCTTCTACCCTTCGGCGGAACCAGGACTGGGTTATTGCTCTCTGCTTCCGAGCAGAGAGCGCCCTCTACTCGAAGGCAGAGAGCTGACAGTGTTTTAGTTGAAGAGTCTCAGCAACTCTAACAACAACTGTATTTACTAGCCTTCCCACGCAAGGCCGGATGTGACACATGGTCATTTTAATGTGGGTATACCCGGCCATATAGCCGGGCCAAAAAATGTCTGTCTATTTTTACCGAGTCGTGGTTCTACCCTTCGGCGGAACCACGACTGGGTTATTTCTCTCTGCTCGGAAGCAGAGAGCTGACAGTGTTATAGTTGAAGAGTCTCAGCAACTCTAACAACAACTGTATTTACTAACCTTCCCACGCAAGGCCGGATGTGACACATGGTCATTTTAATGTGGGTATTCCCGGCCATATAGCCGGGCCAAAAATATGTCTGTCTATTTTTGCCCAGTCGTGGTTCTACCCTTCGGCGGAACCACGACTGGGTTATTGCTCTCTGCTCGGAAGCAGAGAGCTGACAGTGTTATAGTTGAAGAGTCTCAGCAACTCTAACAACAACTGTATTTACTAGCCTTCCCACGCAATCTTCTTGAATATTTTATTTTATTTATTTTTCCTTCTCAATAAAATATTCTCATTCTTTATGACACACATTAAACCCAATGTTTTAGTGGCTTTAACGCCTTGCTTAAGTTAAAATGGTTAAAATATTTTGATGAAATGCAAATATAACGAAACGATAATTCTAGTGATTGATAAATTTCAAAATATTTTTATCATAAAATATGCATGCTATTATTTGCTAATCTCTGTTCAAATCGTAAAAAAAAATCCAATCGAATTTTGTATTGTATAAGGCATATTCATAACCTTGCAGAAAATTGAATTTTTATTGTTTGTGCGATTCATTAACTTTTCGGTTTATCTCGTAGATATATATTTTTGTTTCTCTTTACAAATATCTAATGTTACCTTTCTCTCAAAAAGACACATGAATACACATGCAAGCAACAATTGTTATTCTCTGTCTGGTTATAAGTAACATTAGAAGACCTTTTGATTTTCGGGTGAAATTTTATTGAACACCTTTATGATCTTTCTCCAAGATCAACTGTCCTCATTTTAATATTGCGTCACCTCAGGCATTTTTGAAATTCCCTGCGGAGAAATACTACTGTCAGTCACCCAAAGAATTGATTTTTTCAATTAAATTAATTTTCCAATATTCGAAAGAATTGCTTAGAGATTACATCTGGCGAATGCAGTGTATGAAAAAAACTTGCCAGCCAAGGTGTAGCCTGTTTTTGCTTGATCATTATTGAAGTATTTTTCTTACGTGATTTCATATTCATTTATCTTTATTTGTTTTCAAACGTGAATTTTTGTTCAGTGTTAACCCCAGTTTGTCTCATTTATATTGGTGTTTGTTTGAATGAATCACTTGTTTCTCCAAGTTAAACAATTTTGTATATGACTCAATATCAATCCCATCATATAAAGAATTTAATTCATTTAGTGAAGACCTTTTTACATATAGTGATGCCGTTTATTTCACTTGTCTTTTACGGTCTTCGGGCGTTTAAAGTAACTATTTTTCATCGTCATCATTTAATAAAATCACCGAAGTGTTTTTCCGTTAATATGTGAAGCACCTACTGAAATACAATATAAAGTGATACCTATTTTCCCGCTTACATTTTGTTGAAGATCCACATCATGAAGCGTAACATATTTCTTTTGGTGTATATTATATTATATATTTAGGAAAAAGACAATTTTTTTCGAAATAAACGGATGGATGCTGAACTGTTGCATGATATCAACACCTCAATGACAGGACTTAATTATCGTACAGATGTAAAAAATAAACAAAACTTGAGGAAACATATTTGTTGTTTTAAAGATGGTTTCTGAGAATACCAAAAGAGAGTGCGTATAAGAAACGAGAATGTTTTAAGGAAAATTTGAAAGACTTTGAATCAGAAAATTTTTAAATAACTGTAACATAGCTAATGAGGAAAAAAATGTAATATGGACAAAAACAGACGATGAACAAGAAATAATTAAACAATTATTTTCTATTAACATTCTATACCAAAAATATAAAATTTGTTAGAACTTAAATCTGAAATAGTGATAGCTTGCTGTCGATTATAAAGTTTAAATCCTAGAAAAACTCTTTGCTTCATTGATTCAGCGATTTTGATTAGCAGAGTGCCGAGTGATGGACATCTTTCTCAATCTCCAACTTCTGTCATAATAAAATAATAAAGAAGTAAAAATTTAAGAAGTTTTTAAAAACGTTATAAATATATGAATAAAGGCTTTCTCGTTTATGTTTCAGAAACAAAGATTTGTACTTTGCAGAAAATATGAAAATTTTAAATTATTCTTTTTTGCTGAGAATATATACTTTTTTATTCCATTACGAAAGCTAAATATAACGTCGTTAAAATATCTTCTAAAACCCTAACATGTAAATCAAATTTTGTACAGCTTTATAATTAATATTACTCAGCTTTATGTGGGAAACTGTAACAGCAGTTTCTCTTCCAAGTGATAAGATTATTGTTGTGGATTCTTATTTAGAAAACCACACAATATAATAATAACACAAAAAAGATATGAGAGGGAAAAAGGTAAGTGTATTGAACAAAATATATACAACCAGTACACGGTTAGTAAATTCAGGAATACTTGTTAGTGGAAGTCAAATATATACAAAGATGTAAGTCCGGTAATAAGTCTATATTTCTTGCTGACCAACGAGCGGCGTTTCAAGTGCTCTGACTAAAACTCAACTCCAAACCAACTCCAACCTTCTCTATAGATTATTAGTATACTATGAAAGAGTCCATAGAGTGTGTAAATAGGGGTGACTCTCCAACAATTATGGTGATCTACGTCGTTTGGATGGTCAAAAAAGAGAGATACCAAGTGTCTTAGCAGTGTTGACCGCTAGGTCTGTAGGCATGATTCTATAAACACGGCTTATTTATATTCCTTTTGTGTGAGCGTAATGATAAATACAAGTTGAGTTTTAATTTAATTTTTATTATCAAATATATAATATGGTAACCGCTATAACTTGCATATTGGATTCAGAAAAAATGAATTTTTCAATTACCGTTTATTATTTATAATTATTATCTTCATTAAGAAGAAAAACATTTGAATCATATTCTAAAAAATTCTTACAGGTAAGTTTAATGTTTGCTGCATTTCTGGTGAATTTGACTTGGATTTTGACTTGGTGACTATATTTCACTAAGAGCAAAGAATTTAAAAATGATAACTGTTGTAACTGTATTATTATCGATTTAGAAAGTAATTGTAGGTATTCTATTACGGGAATTAACTACATTTGTAGTGGTATACAATGTTCATCGAAATATTTCGGAAATTGGCTATAAAGTGTTATGTCAGGTTTCCATCGTTTATGCTCTAATGCCGCATTACACAATAAATGAACAGCGGGTAATATAAACTGGTTGGTCATTTGCCTATAACTACGTAACGATATATCACATTAAGTAATCAACGTGCAAAATGGTGCTTTAACTTATCCATTATTACAGGTATATTGCATACCTTTGTCATCTTCTTCCATAAAAACAATTACAACTCCATGAGCACTAGATTCAAACAATCTGAACTCACTTTCAGTCATTAGAGTTCTAACCATTTCCGGTCAGTCTACGAATTCGATACGAATAGATTTTTCTTATCGTGTTTACATTTCGTAAGAATAACTAATTTTAAAAGTATACACTAATATTTATTTACCTTGCATCAAATTGCGTCAGTTTTCATTAAGTCTGTAGCATGGACTTCAAGAAGAGTTTGCTCAAATCGTGGTGTATGATAAACTTATTTACTTCAGTCAGTCAGTTCAGTGCCATACGTGAAACACGCTTGGGCGATCATATCTCGAAAAAGACATGACTGACTGGGCAGAAGATTATCCCGCAGTAGGTTGTCATTTCTTTAAAAATGATTACCTAAAATAAGGACGTGCGTTGTGGTGCAGTGGATATCGGCTCGGGGAGATGAATTCGAATTCCAGTTGAATTCATTCCATTCACTTACGCGCAAATACCCTTGGGAAAGGTATTAATCTGTCTCTTCCTTCCAGTTATGGGTTAAAGAACAGGACAGATTGGGTTCTGTAGCCTTGACTGGCAACCAGTCTACCGCAGAAAGCAATGGCAACCTACTGCGGGATAATATTCTGCCCAGTCAGTCATGTCTCTTTCGAGACATGATCGCCCCCCAAGCGTGTTTCACGTATGGCACTTAACTGACTGACCTAAAATAAAACTGTTGTTAATAGTAAAATTTGACAACTTCTAACACAAAATTACTTTTCTTACGAGATGTGCAAATTTTTTGTCTGCCAAAATTATTTCTGTTCAATAAATAGCCTCATCACAGAATAAAATAAATTTAACTTTATATCAGTGTCTTAACGCAATTGCCATTCTATTCTTTTATTCTTCTATTCTTTTTCCTCTCTTAACAAGTTGTGGTAAATTGTAGTATTTATTCATATTACATTAATGCTAATGTCTTCTCAAGAACAAATCATGCTCTTTGAAAAAGATTTAATTAATAAATTCATTTTAATCAACCTAATGACAACAAAAGGAAAATGATTTAATTGCCACCCAAAATTCTCAGTTAATAGTCTATCAACATCTTCATAGACATTACGCCTGTTCACCAAGTTTTCAAATTCAGACAAAAAATTGTTTCGCATCACCTAATATAATGCTTAAACACGATACAGATTTTAACATCTAGAAAGAGAAGCAAAATATAATTTTATCTAAAAAGAAAATTTTAAATGAAGACAAAAAACTCAGAAATCACACTCACCGAAAATATTCCTCTTTCAATGCGACAAGCAATCCTCTAAAGATTTGTATTAGCTTTGAAGATTGTTTTGAAAGTTTCTTATAGAGTTTCCCCCTCTTCCTTTCTCATTTTTCTGCTTGATAGTTTTTGTGTCGCTACTTGCTATGGAATCAGATAAAAGGAAAAGAGGATGTGTTCCGTCAAGAGTGAAATTCATCAAGATGGTACCTGATGACATAATGTCCATTTTAACAAGATAAATGCTTTTATTTTATGCCAAACTGAGCAAGCCCTAGCAGGATCGAAGATTGAATTCAATAAAACGTCATCATTCTATGTCTCCCCGCATCCATTTTGTCCTACTTCTTTTTTTTTTTTTGACTTCACTTCCATTTTTTCTTTCTACTCACTGCCTCTAGTCACGCAAGCATTTCACCCCACGTGAATTCGCACATGCACACCTGATGGACACACATGCAAACTACACTAAAGATGTGCAGCATTGTTGATTCGTCAAATTCAAATTCTACAGATATCCTTTCAATATCAACTTTATTTTTCGCGAGAACAAACATAATTTCTTCAGAAAGGAAATTCTAATCCCCTTAGCTCAGATATTTCTTTGTTCCTTACGGAACGCCAAGAAATGTTAGAGATTTCACGCTCCAGTTTTTTGACATTCGGTAAAAAGAATCCCACCGTTTTGTGCCTCTCATTCTTTATCGTTTATTTTATTCCTTACTACAATTTATTTCCCACCAAAAAGGAGCAAACGACGTTGCCAACCTCATTCATCAGTTATCATTTCAATACAAGTAATAGTGTTATTACTTAAATGTTTTGAATTGCATTGTATTGTAATTATCAAGATTCAAAAATGTGTGTTCCCAAAATGGTGTTTTGTTCGTATTTTTACATTCGTTGAAAATATCTGTCAGAAAAGTTCTTGTTAGAAGGCTGTTGAAGATCTTCCTCTCAGATATCATTCACTTGAAAAAACAGTTTTTGAAATTTATTAACAGTTTAGTAGTTCGCGTGGTGTTGTGGGCTTTCGAAATTTCGGTGAATAACTTTGAGTGCACTTTCTTTAAAAACTTCTGCGTGAAATTAATAATCTGTTTCTAAGGTCACAGTTTTTAAAAAATCTATATTTTACGAGATTTAGTAACCAAATGTTTTAGTAGATACGATAAATATTTAAGACGTTTTTTGAGTCTATATTGTAATTTACTAAGCGCAGCTTAGATGTGGCACAAGGCCGACGGTATGGGGAACCCAGTGAGGATCGAACTCACTACTTAATTGCAATAGTTCTAGCGAGACAAGCTTGCTAACCATTACACCCCCCCCCATTTAAGTACTGACTAGGCTCAACGTTGCTTAACTTCGGTGATCAAATGGAAACCGGTGTATTCAACGTGATATGACCGTAATCATTTTTTGAGTTTATATTTTATTTTATTGTAAGGTATCGAATCTAAAAAAATATATAACCACAACAGTTGAATGGTTTCCCTTGTTTAAATGTTAAAGTGTTTCTATATCAGTAAAATTTTCAAAGGCATGGAATAGTTAGCTACTTAAGAATCTTTGAGTAAACATATAACAGTTAAATACGAATGGTAGATCGGTGTTTGGGTGGGTAACAAGATAAAGCGTGCTAAGAGCTACCAGTAATAATAAGAAAAGGAAAGTCACGATCTCCTACTTCCTGAAGGATCATGGAACATAGAAAAAAGAGAATCATAATAAAAATTAACAAAGATCAAGTAAAATGAAAACTTCTTAAAGAGAAAGATTCATAAACATTTATCTAAAACTACTGAAATTATTTTAACATTTTAGCTTCATATGCTTTTTTTTTTTTTTTTTAATCATATCACCCCAAGCAAGGCGGTAACGCCACTGATGTGCAGGGGGCTACATAAGAGTGAGAAGATTAGAAAAGAAAAAACAGGAAACCGCATCCTAAACAGGAAACAAGGGATGAGCCTCTTCACCTGTTCAATAGACGTGGGTGGAGTGTGAACCGGGCGATAGTTTAGTCTATCTACTCCAATTGAAAAAACAGTGAGAAGATTAGAAAAGAAAAACCGGAAACCGCATCCTAAACAGGAAACAAGGGATAAGCCTCTTCACCTGTTCAATAGACGTGGGTGGAGTGTGAACCGGGCGATAGTTTAGTCTATCTACTCCAATTGAAAAAACAGTGAGAAGATTAGAAAAGAAAAACCGGAAACCGCATCCTAAACAGGAAACAAGGGATAAGACTCTTATTCCAATCTTACTACTAGTGTCCAGATTTTGCCGCGACGACAAAGTTTTCTTGTAGCCAATTTACAATAAACACATGAATAGAAAAAAAAAAACATGTTTTTTTATATTTAATGAGTTTTCCTATATTTTTATCCTTTTCTCTTCAGTTTGCTCTTGTAATCTTTCTTTTTATGGTAAATAAAAAAAATTGTATTTTTCTCTGATTCTTATATGTTAAATATATCTGTTTTACTGGCTATAATAAGACTGATTTTTGGTATGTCGAATTACGACATATTTATCACTGACAATATATTTTGTGATCAACTTCAGGTGCTTATTTGTGTTTGGTAAATGATTGATTTAAATGTTAATTACTGAAATCCCAACTTGCTTTTAATCTAGTTACATGGTTGCGATCTGCTTTAATCAATGAGAAACATTATTTGTAGTCTTTCTTCTGTTAAATATATTTTATTGCTCTTCCCTGAAGTGAGTACTGCCGGGAGTGCGATAAACTAATACTAAAAAGCACCTGTGTTTACATTCACACTAAGTTTCAATTGATTGGAGTTCTGCGTATTACAATAAACTACATCTGACAGTAAGGCCTCTGATAGGGAGGTTGTGAGAAGCATGAAACGGCCTCTTAATTGCTGTTGTTCCCAGGTCTACCTTGGCCCGAGGTGGTAGCACCTATTAGGGTCCCAGCTATGGGTAAATAGTTTGTACCCAAACTGGGGTCAAAAGTGTAAAAATAGACCTTTAAAGAAATATATGTATAAAAACAGACTTTGATAAAAAAAATATACATTTTTTACAGAAAAATATTACCAACAATTTATTTTTTAAACGAAAAGAATTATTAGCATAACATATTTTTGACGAAAAAAATATTTACCAGCAATACATGTTTTAATGCAAAACTGGAGGATGCCTTCATTTTTCTAAAAAAAATATTCTTTTATCAAAATCTGACTAAATCAACATACTCACTATAACTAAAAAATACCTTAAAACCCTACCTTTTTGGCATTAAATAACCCACAGATGTTGATATGCTGTTGAACAAAACTCACTCAATTCCTCAAATGACTGGATTTTCTTGACAAACCTTACGGAGATCCAAGCCATTTACTTGCATGTTTCACAAACCATAGGTACATTTTATATATAAAACACGTTTTATGAGATAAGCTTAAAAAAGTGATCAGCTTGTATCTTTTTAATTTATTAAAATAATGTATTAACTAGTTTTGATGAGTGCTTTGATTTTTAGGCTTATTTCATTTGCTGGTTATTTAAAGCAAAATAATATTTTTATGAATTTTTGGTAGAGATAATAATTCTTGGGATATACATAGTTTAACTTAGAATTTGGGATAGAAAGATTGAATTCATACGATTCTGAAGGTTATTTTTGTGAGTGAATATAACAAATCTACGGTAATTAGAACCCCATTCACCGATTATCTATTGCGAGCCAACACCCAACTAACATCGCAAAGCTTACAGCACCTGGTATTCCAAAGCATACCATGATTAACTATGTTCATTCTGATATTATGCCTGCTACTGATACCATGTAAGTCACTACTACCCGCTGAAAATATTTCCTACAGCCTAGTTTTTTGCATAGTCTTTTATTGTTAGAAGGACGAAAAGATGCCTGAAGAATTAAAAAGAAATCAAGGTTCATCAAATGAGTGAAGATGTTATTTCTAATGTCAATGACCATCGAATACAATGAGCTGGACAAGGTTATATAATTATGTACGCAGCCACGAAATTAATGACCCCACATCACTATGCATTTAATTTCTTAGAATTAAGCCAACATCCAGATTGCTTGGTTCCTCCGATGGAATCAACGGCTCTGTACGAGCCTTCAAGAGGAGGATATTCGGGAGGGATACACCCGCCAGGTTTATCTGCAAAATATCCGCCATGTATGATCAAATACATGATCGACATTTAACGCACGTACACACACACACACACACACACACACACACACACACACACACACACACACACACACACACACATATATATATATATATAGTGGAGAGGAAGCTCTATAACTATCTTACGACCACACATGATGAAGATGATGATATACCTCACTTCGCATTCACTTGAATTTAGCGTTTATAGCTTTCGTTTATAAATATATTTACAAAACGTTTCCAAACGGTTTTTAATATTCTTATAAATGAAGCTTTGTATCTGTTCTTTTTTCTCTCAACGTTCAAACTCCGAGATTTTATTCTAGTCTCGATGAATGTTTTAAATCTCATTGAGGCTCAAGGCTTTGGATGTTTATTAAATTTCCTTCGATCCAAATCTCACATCGTGCTGGTATATATGATTATTTTGAAGAAATGATGGAAAAATTGTTGGCCTGTTGTATCACCCCAGATATTACTCGGTTCCTTCTCCTTATCTTCACAAATATGAACCAAAATGACGTATTGCCCTTATAACTGGATAGCATCTTCTCAAAATAATTTCTGTGGTCTTGTTATCTGATCTGTGATATTTTTTCCCATAGTCCTAATGTAGCAAGCCTGTTACACATCCCCAGTGAGATCGATTTCTTAGATCAGACCATTACATATAAGAACCGCCATGTCACTTCCACAAAGTCAAATAACCCTCATTTCTCTCTTGTTCTAGAGATAAGGACACAATTCCACTAACGGCTTTCGGAAAAACTGCTACTTCTAGACAGAATTCTGCGTGATGGATTTTAGGTAAACAGCATTCGTAACATTTGTCTATAATTCTAAGATAGTGTATTTTAGTTATTTAAAGTATTTAGATTTTCCTGATTGTTGCCTTCATCTTTGACGACATTTCGTTCGTTATACGCTTCGAGCTTCTTCAGCCGTTGCGTACAACAGCCCAAACGTCGTGAATAGTGAGCAACAGTCCAAACATTGTAACATTTGTAATGTTTTCAAATTGTTGGTCAACCTTTATCTAGCTTTCATATTTTATTATTTTCAGATTCTAACTCACTCTTTTAATCATATCAGACACACATTTGTTGTCCCTTTAATCTGAGTGATTATTTTATCCTTGTATTTTATTTGTTTTTGTATAAAAATGTTTAATATCACATTTTAAAATAGGTTTAAATTTAACAGTCGCGTTACTTATATGAATATATTAACATAGTCAAATAAGTAAAATCTTGCTAGCAACTTATTATTTTTCCATTTGCTTACAATCTCACTGCATCAATAGTAAGCCCTCATGATAAATTACCTTTAACAAAGAACTTCTTTTGATTGGTAGATTCTATAGTTGAGTCAAGTTTCAATCATTAGTGAAAGTCTCTGAATAACTTGGTATTCATCATGCAACAAATTTGAAAACATCAAAAAGTTTAAGAAAATTGTTAATGCACTAGAAAACATCTCGACATTTGTATTTTACTTCATGCAATATTTTGAATATTGAAAATTTATTTCATTTGATTATATATATATATATATATATATATACTGTAATGGTTGTTACAATGTTTTTAAATTCATAGTATCACTACACAAAAAATTTCTCATGTTTCGAAGCCAGCCCATTATGTTTTGGCTTCATCCTTAGGTGATTTTTTTAGAAATAAGAATTATCCAGTTGAAAAGGCCGTTTATTTGTGTTGGATTTGTTATTTTCGTGGGTAAGAGGGGTTGGTCTGTATTTTGAGTTCCGTTGACATTTTTACTGGTGTAGAGGTGAAGTGTTTGTTTTTGGCAGATGATGAAGCCAAAACATAATGGGTTGGCTTCGAAACATGAGAATTTTTTTTGTGTAGTGATACTATGAATTTAAAAACATTGTAACAACCATTACAGTATAACGCTCTACATTTGTATCGAGCACTCTTTATAAAAGTAAATGCATGAACAAAAAGGTAAATAAACCTACGAGTTCAACAACTTAGTTACAATATATATATATATATATATATATATATATATATATATATATATGTGTGTGTGTGTGTGTGTGTGTGTGTGTGTGTGTGTGTGTAGATAGAGATATAGAATTTTATCAGGGATAAAAACGTAAACTTTGATGATATTATTACTTAGATTGGCTGGATTATGAGGCTCGTAGTTTATTAAAATTTACTGTGACGTAACGAAAAATTAACAAGAGTGTAACGCATACAACCATTATTCACTTATCTAAATTTACTCCTGGTATTCTGAGACATTAAAATAGCTTCTTGGTAAATTGTGCTCTCTGACATAAAAATCAATTCTGGTTCTGATTCGTGTATTTTTAATTGAATATTAAGTTTTTCCAAATTTGTTGCAACCTATAAACAGAAAAAATAAAAATTTTGCAATTTAGTTTTAAAAAATCAATAACATATATTTTTTTACTTTAAATGAAAATATTTTCACACGCTAAGGCAATTTTTAAACCCACAGGAGTCAAACCACCCTTAATGTAGACTGAAAAAAAATTGTAAGCATATATATATATATATATATATATATATATATATATATATATATATATATATGTGCGTGTGTGTGTCCACACGAGTGTGAGTGTGTGCATGCAGGTTTCTTAAAAATGTTAAGCAATTTATAATAAGCAAATCTTTATGTAATCTTAGATCTTATGACTAATTATAGCAAGTCAACTCACGAATTCCATGAAGTTCTTAAGTCTATGACATAAAAGTAAGGCACCTTTGCGTCACTCGAATTTGTAAACATATTTACTACTGTCCTTGTTGCTGATATTATCGATATAATCCTTCACACAGTATCTGAATATGATTCAATTCCACCTCGATCTATCAAATCCATTATTATAGAAAAACAACTTTTCTGCACCACTAATATTCCCTTTCACGACCATAAGGTCAATATCTACACTCAAAGTAACGGAGTATAATATGGGAAACTCTCTCCACATTTTTTATTGTAGTTTTTGTTGTTGAAACATCTTGATGAAGGGTGATGTTTTAGAGCAACCATGTGCCATGTGCACTTGAGTTAGTATTAGAGTCACTACTTTTTTAGAAGACATTTAACATGCTATCTCCTTTACTGAACAGTTTTCAAAATAATGGCGATAGAACAGTACTTAATCAATAGAGCTTAACTAAAAGAATAATATCTTCGATATTTTTACCGCACGTTCTCGTGGACCATGTTAGATTGATCAGTTAGAATAGTGATAAGAAGTTATATCAAGCAAACCGTATTAGCACACTCGTTATATATTTCTTTCACACACATAC
This sequence comes from Ascarosepion bandense, assembly GCA_037127315.1. Lineage (NCBI taxonomy): Eukaryota > Metazoa > Mollusca > Cephalopoda > Sepiida > Sepiidae > Ascarosepion > Ascarosepion bandense. The sequence continues at coordinate 7,669,672 of JBBBDQ010000614.1, forward strand.
ATACATACATATATATATATATTTACACACAAAATTATATATATATATATATATATATATATATATATATATATATATATCAGTTTGTGTTTTTGACTTCAGCAAATATAAATATTAATGTGTATTTGAGCAGCAAATTTTTGTTTTAAGCGTGTTTCGTTGACAAGGAAGGTTATATCAATTTTTGAGTTAATTTTTCCAGTATTCTTACATGTTTTCTTTTCAATGGAAAGGAGGAATGTAAACATGTTCAGTAAATATTTTTTTGTCTTGAGTGTTATTTTTATTTATTTATTTTTAATCATTTCACCCCAGGCAAGGCAGTCCACTGACACTATTGCGCTTGGGGCTACATAGGGGGAGGTAAATAGGAAGAGTGGTTAGATATAGGAAATGTCAGAAGGGGGAGTGATAGATAGTTGGGTGGGTGGGAAGAGTGTTTGAAAGAATGGAAGTTAGTGTGTTTGAAAGAATGGAGGTTAGGTGTCTATTGACCTTACATTTAAACTCCTGGAGATTGTAACTGTCGGGGAAGCAGTCATGTGGAAGAGAATTCCACAGTCGGGAAGTGCGAGAAAAGAAACTGTTTGAGTAGAAGTTGCGGTTGCATTTTATTGGTTTCACGGTAAAAGGGTGGGATCTAGTTGCTAATCTATTGTCTCGTGCAAATTCGAACCTAGGGGGCACCAGTGATCTAAGTTCATCGGAGCAGAAGCCGTGAAAATATTTATATAAGAGACCCAGGGAAGCCACGTCGCGCCGGTGAGAGAGAGTCTGCAGGCGGTCTGCTAAGTCGGTATCGATCACATTACAGACCCTCCGCTGTACCTTGTCTAGAAGCCCAAGAAGAATAGCAGGGGCACCCGACCAGATATGGCAACAGTATTCAATGCACGGGCGGATGGTAGATTTATAAATGTGCAGGACAGATTCAGACGGAAAAAACTTCCTGGCCCTGCACAGAGAACCGACTTTCATAGCAGCGGATTTAGCAATGGATTCGATATAGTCATTCCACTTGAGGTCCGCTGAGAGTGTGAGACCAAGGAGGCGTAGTGTTTTACTCTCTGGGAGGCAAGCCTGGTCCCTGCTAATAGGAGGTAGGTGCGATTGTCTATGATGATTAATTGATAGTAGCTTCGTTTTAGAAGCATTAAAATTTACTTATTTAATTAAAATTTCTTACCCCAGTCCACTACGAATTGGAGGTCCTTTCCAAGCTCGGCTGCAAGGTTGGCTTTGTCGCCCGGACCAGATTTTTCGTCGAGGCGAGAATAAACTGTGGTGTCGTTTTTGATGCTGTTATTTTTCATTATGTTTTTACTGTAACGTAATTTATTTTGTGATTTTGAAAAGGAGCGTTCTATGAAAGCTCTCACGTTTTGCGATGCACTGGAAATCACATGAGCATCTTTTTTGTCAAGAAAGATTTTTCAGTACTTCATTTCAACTGTTATTGTAAATACCGTAATGTAAACTTTATCATCAACATTACATTATTTAATAGTGGAAATGGAATATTAAATGGTTTTAAAAATAGAAAGATTCTTACGCGTGTTCCAGTTGCGCGCGGTAGGTGGAGCTTTGAAAGAACGATTTATTTCAAAAACACTAAAAAAACTTACAATATAGTCAAAATATGTGAGAAAAATAACATTGGAAATATAACACCCTTGAGAATGGCCAGTGAAGTGTTTGAAGCGCTTAGAAAATTAATATTTACTGAGTATTTTCACATTCCTCATATACAGCAAAATGTGAACATGTAAAAATACTGAAAATTTTTTTAAAAATAAATAAAATCTTCCTAGTCGGTGGTTTAAACGTTAAATAAAAAATGCTTAAAAGAAAGTTTGCTCACCAAATATACATTAATATATATATATATATATATTAAGCATCGCTCATTGGAGAACTCTAGCTATTGGGCGTGTTTATACGCGCTAAAAAGCCTACCTTCTCCTACTGGACGCTCGTGGCCTAGGAGTAGAATCGCCGACTGACACCAATACTTGGTTAGGAAGCGACCGGAGTCTAAGCCGTAATGATGATCTGTAATACAGAGAAACAGATCTGTCTGCGGATGACTATAGTATATATATATATATATATATATATATATAAAAACTGTTAAATACGTAAAAACATCCACCATCAAAGTTTATGTTAACGTCCTTGCAACCTCTCTTAAGATGGCTCATGTATGCCGAAAGCTTAGAACCAAATGTTGGAGAATTTTTGTCTTTATTTTCACCTGAAATTAAAGCAAAATAAGATGTTTAGAACGGCTCATGATTTAACATAATAGACATTCATTGTCTCTTATATTTAACAGTATATGTTTAGAAAATTTATCCGCTGCCTCGAGATACCATATATATATATATATATATATATATACTGAAATCAGAAACACACACTTAAGAAGAATTATATTTTTGTCTGAACAAATATGTCTGTATGTGTGTTTGTGCAAGAGACATATACCGATTTTGCTAATACGGCTTGCTTAATATAATTTATTGACACTATTCAAACTGATCAATCTAACATGTTCCACAAGAATGCGCAGTAAAAAAACGAAGATATTACTATTTTAGTTAATGAGAAAATAATTTCAACAGAAAAAGCGCCACTCTGACAAACTACGTGCATGCATTGAAATAATAAATGTTCTTCATTAAAACAAGAAAAAAATCTGATTAATCAAATGCCTGAATAAAACTAAACCGTTCAGTTGAATATTGAAAATAAAATTATCGTCGTTCCTTTTCAGGTTAGTCGATGTTGCATTGTTATTTCGAGGGTAAATGATATTTAATTTTAAATGCCGAATATCTCATAGGAAGAAGCTAAAAAAGAAGATGACTCCAAAGGCGTGTGTTACAATTACTAGCAGTGAGAAAAACTAAACAAAAAAAGACATAGTTGCTGTAATTTGGTGGTATTATAATACCATTTGGATAGGATTGAAAGAAAGCTGAACCAATCAAAAAGTGGATTTATAAGTTAATCTTATGAGTAAAATCTCTCACATACAAAAAATTACGTATTCAATCATAGACTTATCACAGAGACATTCCCTTAACATCGTCAATTCTTTCATTAGATTCTAATAACGTACATTGATAATAATCTTAAACATAAATTGAGGCTGAGGCAGAAAAAGAGAAAAGTGGAGATTCACATGTGTTACACAGAGGACACATTGAAGGTTAGAGAGACAGAGAAAGCTAAGTAATAAGAAGTGAAGAGTATAAGGATAAGTAGAGTATGTAATAATTGATACTTAAAATTTAGTGGCTAATTTTGTATTCTTAAGTGAAGCAGCTATGCTGAAGTCCATTTTCACAGAGTAACAGTTCGTGTATTGTTGCAGGAGATGTCGGCTCGGAACGAAAAATCAGGGAGCCGAGTTCGAATTCCAGTTGAATTCATCGCATTCACTTACGCGCAAATACCCTTGGGAAAGGGATAAATCCATCTCTTCCCTCCAGCCGGTTTCGTTATATTGATACGCACAAATAACCTTGGAAAAGATATGAATCCACTTCGTCACCAGCAGCTTTGAGTTAATTATCATGAATTTTATTATTAAATTATTGTTATCTCCAAGAAATTAATACAATTTAAATAATCTTCAAAGGGTTGAGAAACAGTAAAAATCTAAGCGATAAATTTATGTTAAGATATAATCTGTTCTAGAGTTAGATCAGACCAGAAATACAGTCCTGCGCTTAAGCTACCCAGTCAGAACCTCAGTTTTATGAAGTGTTTAAGACTTTACACGGCCTTTCGAGTGATGAATTGTTTTCCATCTGACAACTCCCTTCACACAGACGAAAAATTTCAAATAACTACTGCTTTTGTGCAAATTGTTTAGAAGTGTCATATTATTTATTTTCCTCAGTTCTAAATCTCCCAGCCACACCTCGTATATTGAGGTGAAAGACCCTTATTTACTTTGTATTTTCTTAGTTTGAGGTACGTCTTATTCAAATAGTATGTTAACTTACCGAGATGACACATTGGACTCTTTTGAACTGTTTATAAGTAGCAGTTCTTCTTTATAGAGTTTCAGAAAGAGTGAGGACGGAATTTATTCCAGCAGATAACTTTGACAGCCGGATTAATAGTCACGCTAATTATTGCTCATTTTTATATATTCGTCTTACTATATTTGTAACATATTTGTTTAGCACTATTCCGTCTTTCTGTCTTTATCTCTGGCCCCAACTGGAGCACAAGAATTTGGTGACAAGGTTACAAGGAATAACTTCATGCCAATAAATGTTTTTCTGTAACAGAATCTCAAAGAAAAGATATTCCTGATCACAAAATCGTAACGTCTTTAAGTCTAAAGTTAACCGTTATATTTTCTACATAACCGCATAAACTGCCACCATTATTCTTTAAACTCATATACTTCCAGTATCCCTTTACGTTGAGTGGCCCTTATTCGTTTTATAGAGCGGGCGTTAGACAAGTAGACCTGGGTTTACTTGAGCATCCGAAGATATCGCCGCAATAAAATATAAAAGAAACATTAAAATGTGTAAAAATGGCCAGTTAAATCTGCAAACTGTTATGAGAGGCTTTTGTAAATTTTAACTGCATTTCTTTATTATCTCTGCACCAAATATTTTTGCATATCTAATAATAGTAGTCCTCCGTCAGTCAGGGTTGACCATGGGTAACATCCTAGTTTTCTGCTTGGCTGGAGCATCGGCGTCAATGAGTGTAGAAACCGATGCAGGAGTGACAGTCTTAGTTGCAGAGGTTGCATTTATGTTTTCTTTCTGGTCTACCGGAGGTGTCATTTTCTTTCTCTGAATCCGCCTCTCCATGGCATATCAAAGCTCTAAAAGAGGGTGCTGTAAAACCTTCATAGACTTTGTTCTAATGGCAAAATATTATCTTATATCTCTTCTACTTCTTTTGCCATGTCACCTCAGGAACCTATTAATAACGTCTCTCCACAGTTTTGTGTTTCTCTTTTTGTTCTCGTAAAATTTCCTGTCCCATTAATATACACAAGATAGCTAGGTAAGTTATGCGCTGATTTCATCTGTCCCTCATAGCTTCAATATGTCCTGCTGGCATTAAATTTTATATGCTTTAGATGTGTATCTTGGAAACAGTTTTTGTTAGATTCAAAGTCTAATTATTATTATTGTTTCCATTTTCTTTAATACTTCGTCCTTACTCACATGTTCGGCCCATGGTATTCTTAACGCTTTTCTGTAGAACATTTCTCCTGTTTTAAGCATCATCTTCATATGACAGGAAATTGTCTAATATTAATTTCCAGATGGAAGGAATGATAGCACATTAAATAAGCTCTACTTGGTATTATTTAAACTATTTACATGTGCACTACTGTCCTAAACATTATTGTTTTTCGCACAACTTTATCACAACGATTCGGCCTTTGTGCCCTCGTCTCCATAAGTATATGTTGATGCGAGTAACGTACAGAGAACTGATATATTAATTGTGAGTTCAATCTCCAGGCCAGGTAGTGTCTACTTGGATCTGCAGGTGAGCAATAACTGATAACTAAATGGTATAGCTAGACGTGCGCAGTGCAAAGTGAAGAGTATAACCCTGTATATGAAATAAAGCTTTCAGTTTGGAATTCCATGTATGTTAAATAATGTAAATTAAGACAGATACTCAACTCATGCTTTTGAATGTTAGGTTTATTGTGATGAATTTAAAGCCTTAATTTTGTCGTTTTTATATATATAAAACTAATTTGGAATTCATTAGCAGATTATTTGCATTGTCCCTGGTCTGTAAAATGGATGCAAAGCTTTTAAAATAACAAGTTTTCTGAAATATAGATTTTGTGCAGTCAGCCATAAAAGTACAGCTGTCACCAGAATTGATCATTAGCAAAAAGGAATCTATAGTTGACAATTTCTGTTTATTTATATATTGTGTCAATGCGAAAACTGTCCGCATTCTCTCGATATTCATTTATTAAAAAATCCCTTTCAAAATGTTTTCACTTAATCTTCTGTAATTCATAATATAGGCTAAAACGATCTTTTGTGTAAACCCGTCCCATTTTTTAGCATAATTATGACGTCTACCCATTTCTCATTTCATTCACGCCAATATTATTATTTATAAAACGGCTTTTAATACAAAACATGGACGATATATTTTTTGGGGGGGGTGGCCAAATGAATAATGTCGTAATCGGTACTCTTGTGAAAGAGAGTTGGAACAAATTGGTGGCCATTTTCCAATCTCTCTCTACCTATATTTATCATACTGTTTTTCAGTCAGTCCCTCATTATATATATATATATATATATATGTATATATATATATATATATATATATATATATATATATATATGATGTGTGGGTGTGTATTAGTGTGCGCGGTTTAATGGATATCAGCTCGAAAGTGGAAATTGGTTGAGTTGAATTTGAGTACCAGTTGAATTCATTGAATTTACTTAGAAAGAATCCCTCACATCTCTCTCCAGCTATGACACCAAAACAGATTAGAGTCTGTAATCTTATTTGCCAAAAAGTCTACTGCAGATAGAAATGGCATAATATGAAATAAAAAATTTACTTCCTAGTCTGGCAAGAATCGAAAAAAACATGGTTTTCAAATCGTGTACACCGTGCAACACTTAACTTACTGATATATATATATATATATATATATATATATATATATATATATATATATATATATATATATATTAGGATGAATACAAATAAATATGTTGTCACTTAAATGGAACATGTTATTTTCAGCATCTTTACTCAAGAGTCTTGTATAATAATTCTTATGGAATACTTTGTGCCACTGGTCAGGAGATATTAGCAATTTATATAAATATATGTGTGTGTGTGAGTGTGTATGGGTGTGTGTGCGTGTGTGTGTGCGTGCATGACTTTTCAGCAATGAATTGAGTTCTTTCGGTGACTAGCGTGTGTATGCACCGTTTATATATAACACGCTAAGATTTTACTTCTCTGATGCCATGCGCCTATGGCTTAGTCGTTTCCGACTTCGACTGATATCATATCGTTCAAGTTTCGCTCTCGGCCAGAAACAAGTGGATGTCTAGCCAAAGTGATGAGCTGCGAAACAGGCTTGTATGACAAATATATATATATATATTTTTGAACAGATATAACATCTTGGCATCTAACTACGACAGAATAAATTTTATGCCGAAAGCAAATATTTTACCTGCATCTCAGACAAAAGGAGATCAGACCAATTCCTTGAAATATTTAAGAAAATGCGAATAGAAACACAGGCAAATGATGATTAACATGCAATAATGCGATTAGACTCGGAATTTCATGATCCTCCGACACATCTTTAAGCAATGCATTAATGATAAGAAAAATGAGCTAAAATCAGTACTTAACTGGAAACAGTTCGTTAATCTTAACGTCCCCAAAGAAAACCGACCTCTTTTAATTTTCATAAAGAAAGAATCTTTTTCTTTTCGCCGATCCGCATGGCCTATGCTAACATCTATGTGAATGTGTAGTTGCCATTCAAGGACAGTCTTTTTTCACTTACATCACATGCACACAATATATTGAATCAGTTCCAATGTATGCTGCTAGAAAGTTTGTTTAATTCTGTTTTCTTTCTCAATTTTTCTAGAGAGAAACTACCTTACATTTAATAATATACCCTTTATTTATGCGTTGAATATTTTTATAATATATGGTAGGATGCTTCGGCTATTTATTTATAGATTATGGATCAGAAATAATCTGCAATATTATTGATCCTGACCTGTTATATCAACTTCAGTCACTTTCTCCTAACTGTGATATAACTTACTCGCGCCTTTTCTATAAATATTGTCATGGTAATTCTTCTGAGATGTTTTAGTTTCTAGTACGTAGACTTTATGAATGTAAGCCTACTCGTAGATTGACGATAATCTCACATCATTTTACAATAGAAATGGCTAGATGCAAACTTAACTTCTATCCTAACAGTTTCTTTTTTCATACTTCTTGCATGTAGAACTATCATCTGGTTTCTTACTTTCCAGTCAAATTTGATCTTCAAAATTTAGATGCAATTAAATTATTTTATTGTTCCCTCTGCTTAATATCTTTTCATATATTTTTGCCTTCAGTAAACCTCTTGTCTCTTAGTGGCTTTATTGCCTTGCTTTCCCTGAAATCATTAAGAAGTTAATTGTCTTTCTATTCATGACCTGTCTGTGTGTAGCTTTATTTTTGCGATTATTCGTTGTTCATATTTTGTTAATTTTTCTTTGTCGTAAATGAGAGTTTATAAAATCCTCTTGGATCGTCTGCTTCCTTAACCTTTGAGGGACTGCATCGTGACATTTACTGTTCACTGCAGTATAAATAATTCTTCTAAGATACAAGTATTAATTTAAGATTCAAGCAACGTTGAAAAGTCAGCAGGATGTCGAAATCAATCAACAGAATATTTTTAAAAGTAGTATCGTAACATTTGCGAGAGTGCATTTGGAAAGATTCCAAGCACACACTTACAAGAATCTTCGTAAAAATATATATTTTGTCATAAAAATTCATGGTTCTTGGAGCAATGAGATTCTTGACTAAAAGTAACGCAATTTCCACAGACGGCCATGTGTAAATTTAAAATGTATTTTTAACACGTCAGTTAGCGGAAACATTTATTCTCAAATAACTGTAAAATCTACAGAAATAGCTTAATAAGTTTGGATGTTTCTATTTGTATTACTTAAGTGTATTTTAATATCGGTTTTATAAAAAAAATGAGGAAGAGGAGACAGAAATGGAATGTAAAGAATATTTTGTGTTCTGAGGTACAATAAAAATATCATCATTTGTGAACGCGATTTTGAAATTCGTTTCACGGCAGCGGTTGAATAGCTGATGGGATTTATAATGTAGAAAGATTATTGCTATATCATCTGTATAAGTTGTATCAACAGGGATAAATTAGGGTTTGGATACTTATTTTCTCAGTTAGCGGACGAGTGGGTTTAGAATGAAGAAAAGTTTCTTAGAATCATTATATGAACATATGGCCATATCGATATCTTTTATTTCCCACAAACGGTAGTATGTTTTTTAGAAAGCCTTGTAAACATTTGGTGTCGCTTTTATGTTTTGACAAAGAATAGAATATTATTTTGTAATTCAAATTATTTCAATTTCGAATGTACTCTGCTTCAGCCCTAAGTTATACTTCGAAAAAACATATACTTCTATATTTCTTCCTAGTATCGCTTCCACCTTTATCCGTCCTTAGTTTGTTCCTAGTTGTCCCTGAACATTCCTTTTTTGTATCTCGATTTCATGAAATTTAAGACTAGGATTAGATTGACATTTACATCTCATGATTTTACTCTTAAAATTACAACTAAATGTAACCGTAGGTTCCATTCTTAGATTGTTTTTTGCTTGTTGTTTTTTTCTTACACTTCTTTCCTGTGGAACTCTGGTCGACATCTTTTGTCTCCTTGAATCCTGTTCTTTTTTTATTCATTCAGTAACGTTTTCGCATTTTCTTTCACACTGTCGTCTTTTATCATCAGTACTCCCTTGGTCGTAATGTTCTTCCCGCCTTGTATGTGGTGAATTTATTAAAGAATGATTTTGTGCTATCAAATACTTTTCTTTTTTTTATAAAGAAAACAGCGTTCAGAAACTGAGAAAAAAAAACTAAAACAAGAAAACCATGATTCTTTAAGAATATCTTCAAATGAACGCGAGAGAAATGCGATGAGTTTTCTTTCAGTAGATCGTCAAGTTCTTGGTTATATTACATTGGATGTCTCTTTTCTTTTCCATATGGAGCTGAATTGAAGTGTTTCGGCTTGCAACGTCAGCAGCTTCGTGGTAGGATATTTCTGATGTGCGTCAGGTTGTTATCCTGCTGAAAAAATCCGTGACTGAACATAAATATATCCAATATTTCTAGATAAGATCTACTGTGTTGTATTCCATTAATTTGGTTACAACCTACCGATACGTTTCTTTTCTCCAGACATACAACCCTATAACACTCAGAGGTCCACAATGTTTCCTTCATACATGCTTCCACAAAGGTATCACCGATATGTCAAAATTCGTCTCGCCACAACATACATATTATTGTTCCATATGACAGTTCTTATGTCTAATTCAATTCTTCCTCGCCTATACGTTAAAGATAATTAAAGATGTTTTCCAAAGTATATATTTCATAAACACAGATTATTTTAGATGATTTTGTTTTCAAGTGATCAAATTATTTTCATTGATTATATTTTAACTTATTCTATCTATCTCTCTCTCTTCCTATTCCCCCGCTCTCTCTCCCTCTCTTCCTCTTTCTTTCTTTCTTAGTTGGCTCTATCTAACTTTTTCTTTCTTGTTTCTTATCATAGCAAGCCTATGATTGCATTTATCTACTTCAATGATAGCTTTTCTTACTTGCCCCGTCCTGTGCTTATCAAACACAAATCAATTATATTATCGATTTTTATTATATTTGTAAGCCGAGATTTCCGAATGTCTAGCTTCAGATATCGTATAAAACCGTTAAACTTGTGTAATCGCGGGTTCCACTTTCCGAGGTTAAATTGTTTTTTCTCATCGGAAATACTTCAATTCACATCGATGTTATATTATTGACAAATAATGAGCAAATGTTAATTTTTCGCAATGTTCTTAACCGATAATATTTATCGAAATATATTCATGCTTTATATTGACTGACTATCTTAAAAGTATTCCTTTTAAAGATTACATCATTTAGAAGTGCATAAAATATTACAAGAATTTATATATTATCAGTACCAGCGAAAAGGTCACAGGTTACAGATATAATTTTTGGATTTATCATATTTCTTTAGGTAATGATTGAATAAGATGTGTACAAAATTCACAACCATAAAATATTCGTGTAAAGTTCTCTCGTGTATTTTTACATATTTGCTCTTAGAAAATTGAACAAGATATTGCAATTAAAAGGATGAATGTGGATGTAGGTTATTTAGAAAATTACGAATTACAAATTAAAATTTACAAGTATTTTTTCTCGGAAGTAGATTTTAAACGTATCACCTCCGCTATCTTCCCTTTCTTGCCCTTTCTCTTCTTTCTTGTTCTTGTTCTTGTTCTTGTTCTTGTTCTTGTTCTTCTTGTTCTTGTTCTTGTTCTTGTTCTTCTTCTTCTTCTTCTTCTTCTTCTTATTATTATTATTATTATTATTATTATTATTATTATTATTATTCTAAGTTTTCTTTACACCACTAAAATATAATAGCCTCTCTGACACGTTTTTTTTAAAACAGAAGACTACTTTTATGATAAAAAACCATGCGTAACAATTGTGCTGGCTAATTAATAGAACAATATATATATATATATATATATATATATATATATATATATAGTGACTTAAATTAATAAATATATATATGATGGTGCACATATGTGCAGTAACATTATTCAGGTGTTAAAAAAACAGTGCTCAATATATGAACTCAATAGTGTTATATATGTATATATATATTATAAAATATGCATTTTATCCTACATCTATGACAGTATTATATACATATATATAAATGAATATACATACTTTCATACGTCTTAGATAAAATGTATATTTATTAATATATATATATATATATATATATATATATATATATATATTACACTTGATGTATAATAAAATATTCCTTTTCCTAAGATAATTATCACACTTTATATATATATATATATATATATATATATATATATATATAAAGAGAGTAAGACACACACACATACACACACACACACATACACACGAGAATCATGTTAGGAAAATAATGATATTTTCATGTAATTTTTGTAACGCGTTTCAACCTATAGGACTTCATCTAATTAAAGTTGTATATCTCTTGTCAGATTAATTTGTCATTAATTTTCCTAACAATGTTTCTTGTATATAACATTTCAAAAAAAATTAAATGGATTCATTTTTAATGCGACATTATTATTGACTATTATACTGTATACTTTTACTTAAATTATGCAATTCATTTTTATTTTTAATGAAACAAGTGTGCATTAATTTTGTTGCCATGCGCACCCTGGAAATCCCCCAAAATCAAAAAAAGTTAAATGATAAACTCTCTAATATATGCAATGCGTATTTGTGTGTGCATATTTTATATAATTACCAATCAAAATGACAGTAACTTCTCTCTAATTTAACAATCTTGAAATCAAAATAAGTAAATAAGTAAAGTTGAAAATATAAATGAGCAAATCACAAAACTTTAATATGCAAAATATTTTTCATGCTCATTTTATTTCTCTTTATCTTGATTGTCGTCACCATTTTCAGTAATAATTAGAATTTATGAAATCCCCAATATAATTTCAAATCAATAAGAGGCATCACAAAGAAATTATGTTTTTTTTAATATATGTATCACTTATATAGCATGTGCAGTCGTAGAACTACTCTTACCAGAAATAATGAGATAGATTAGACAGACTTAGGTAACGATTTCATAAAAACCGTTCAAATTCCAACGCCATTTTATTAAAATAAATTTGTTGTTTTCTCCTTCAGATTTTGTGTGACTTTAGGATGTGAGCTATCAAGGGTCTTAACTTGAACCTACCATTCTTAAAAAAGTCCCCTTACTGTCACTCACATTCTATGTTCTTCCATCAATTTTCACAAAATATCTTAGTTAATGACATTCTCCTGCTTCTTTTGTTTTGAATATGTAAATGTCAAAAAGCAAGTCCTCCTTTTTATGTGTCTTACAGTAATAAATGCAAAGAAAGAAAAAAAGAGAAAAGAAAGAATCGAGTAATAAATGAAAAAAAAATAAATGAGAGAGAAAAGAAAAAAGCGAGGAATAAATGTCTAAAAAACAAAGAGAGAATGTGTCGTAGAATTCTCAGCTATATCTTTATTCGTTAAGACTTCCTAGTAGCTCACCTACTTCACAAAATCCTTCTGTAGATCATGATTCCTGTTACCTCAAGTCGCCTTTCATCTGTGAGGCAGTTGCTCATCACTGTGGAGCAGTCGAACAATCTCTTCATTGAATTTAATGCGATTTTATATTTCTTAACATTTGTTTACCTTTTATGTAGGCATCTTTCGCTGTTTCAATGCGACTTGGATTTACGGCCTCACATTTCCTGTTGTCCCTTAAAACAGGTGGATGTGCGTTGTGGTACATTGGATATCGGCTCGGAACGAAAAATCGGGGAGCCAAGTTCGAATTCCAGCCGAATTCATTGCATTCACTTAACCGCAAATATTCTTGGGAAATTTATTAATCCGTCTATTCCTTCCAGTTATGGTTTAAATAACGGGACAGATTGGGTTCTATAGCCTTGGTCGGCAACCAGTCTACCGCAGAAAGCAATGGCAACCTACTGCGGGATAATCTTCTGCCTAGTCAGTCATGTCGCTTTCGAGACATGATCGCCCAAGCGTGTATCACGTATGGCACTTAACTGACTGACTGACTTTAAACATATTCCAAGTAGTTAAAATTCTTTTATTTGCTTTATTTTTATTTTACAGCCAGACCATCGAAAATCTAGATGACCAGAAAACGGCAGCTATACTCCTCCTTTGCCTAGCTTTAGTAGTTCAATCGAAGAATGATTGACTTGTAAAATTCAACATGTCCAAATTTCAAAAAGTAAGGTTCTTCCACTACCAATAAAACCCATATCTTCCACCTATCATGATGGTTGGATTGTTCTCTTGTGGAGTCTGCTTGAACGGAGCGGTTATTAGAATCCATTTTGAGACAGTGTAAGAGACGCAATTTATGCTGATAGGTGGGAATATAACTGTTAGTCTCAAACTTGAATTGCTTAAGATTTTAGTGATCGGGAAAATATTGAGAATCGGTTTTCACGGTTTTTTTGGTAGGACTTACATATCAAATATGAAATACGAAGGGAATTATTGTAGTTTGCCGCAAAGTGCGTGTTAGCCGTGAAGTTTAGATGTCTAAGGCATATAGTTCATCTGAGAACATTCCAGAAATATAGCGATAGATCAGTGAGTGGCTTCCAATTTTTCCGTCTGTCAGAAAGAGTATTCGAAGCGGAAAATATGTTATTTTCCATGTGGAAGCGAAGACACTTTTGAACTGTACCGAAATAGGAAAATGAAGAATGGCGTGACCCTGACCATAGATGAGAGCAGTATTCAGTTTTTAATCTTATATGGCTCTTTTGAATGCAGAAGGTAGCAGGAGGAATCAGTTATTTACTGGAGTGTTTTGAAGAAGCGATTCTTTTGCCAGCATTTTTTTTTTAATCATTTCACCCCGAGTGCAGGGGGTTACATAAATGTAAAAAGATTAATTAGAAAAGAGTGAGGAGTACAAGCTAGTTAGAAAGGAACAATAGAAAGCTGAGAAAGCAGGTGCAATGACAGATACATGGGCGGAGAGAAAGTGAAGATTATACAGGGGAGGAGAGAGAGCTAGAGTCCAGTGGTTAGTAGATGAGTATTAACTTTGCATTTAAATTTCTGGAGGTCGTAGCCGTCAGGAAAGCAAGAATACGGGAGTGAGTTTCACAGGCGGGAAGTGCGAGAGAGGAAGCTGCAGGAGTAGAATTGTCGTCTGCATTTGGCTAACCTGACTGTGAATAGGTGGGACCCAGTTGCCAGTCTGGTTGCACGGGTAAACACCAGTTGAGGAGCCATCAGTGACTTAAGCTCATCCGAGCAGAAGCCATGAAAGTCATCTTTAATAATGATCTTATGGTTGGATGATCATGCACTTGATTTTCCTTGATTTGATAATATAAATTCATCGAGATTAAGGGTCTGATCGGTGGTGTTCGATGATAACTAGTTTGCTTTTCAAGGAATCTAATGTAACAAGCATTTTTTCTCATTTTCCGGGCAGCTACTTCTAAAGGGTTGATGCTTTGTTGAAAACAAAAAGCTTACAACTCTCTAACTTAAGTGGCTTTTGGGCTTTGTACTGAGTGCATATTAGTAAAATAAATGTTTCTAAATCGTAGCTCTTCCATTGAGCTGTTCTTCTTTAGAACCATAACATATTAATCAATAAATCCAGGCCCTAACAAATAAAATACCATATTTTGGGTAAAAATTCGACTTTATTCATCAACACAGTGTCCTTCAAGTGCGATACACTTATTCCGGTGCTTCTCTGACAAATCAATGCTTTCTCTGTCAAACAAATTCTCTTTGGCTTCAAAATACGCCTCGTCTTCCGAAATAACTTCTTTATTAGAGCCAAATCTCTTTCTCTAGAGCATTTTTGAGGTCTAATAACAGCTAGTAATAGCTAGAAGAGTTATATCTCTGGAGGATATGGAGGATGCTCAATCAATTCGAAGTGAAATTCATTTAGTTTTGGCATCGTTGCTATCGACTTGTAAAATTGTCTTAGTGGAAGATCAATTTTCTCCTTCGTTTGTGGTCATTTCTTGTGATTTATTTATTCAAGCGCACCAATAGTGCAATAAAATATTCGGTATTGATGGTCTTCCTGTCTCAAGGTAATCATTAAAAAAAAGAAACTTACGCTTCTCAAAATACGAGTGCTAAACCTTTGACAGCTGATGTTTCCTCGCTTTTGTCGGATTTCGCCTACTGCTGATTTGATTCTGGAGTGAACTGGTTGATCCATGTTTCATCCATTGTGTTGCAGCTTTCGCGTGAGGAAGCACACAAAATAATGAACAACAAATCCCGCTAATTGAGTTAGAGAAATGGGTTATATTAAACGTAAAGATAAGACTGGAACGGAGGTTAGTAATACAGGAATACGATTAGTAAAGAAGATATATATACAGGTCTTTCAAGTGAAGCCGTGCTGGAATCAATATATCCGTGTAATATTATTCTGGCCGAGTAGAGCTCAGAGCTACTATGACTATTGACGCGGTATACTCTGTGTAACTTCGGTACCGTTCAGTAACTTACGGATCAGTCCCAGTACTCTCCGATAACTCTTCTGTTTTGACGTATCTCACTATGGCAGGAATATAAGTATACTCAAGTTGAGTCCATTATCATAGAAAAAGGGGAGATCCCACAGCACCACCTCCCTAGGTTTTTTTTGGGGGGGGAGTTATTTTTTTCGCTTGTGTTGTATGATTCTCAGAGGCTTCAAAGATTTCTTCCATCGCGTCATCGTTTCTGACGTTGACGAGCTTGGTTCCTCAATCCTTTTTTCTGTATTTGGTTTATGTGTCTCATTTAGGTTAATTTTTCTCCTTATATTGTGTACATAATATTTCCTAGTCTGTTTATTTTTGTTCCAGGTTCAACATATGCCATATTATTTTGGAACATTCTAAAGTAAACCCATTCACCTGATTTTCGTAACTGTGGGTGTAATAATACTGGCTGAATATTTTGCTTTAGCTCGGTTTTTCGCTGCAAATTTGTTACATCCTCCTATACCGCTTGAGAATATATCTGGTCATTGCTTGTGTAATTCTTTCTTCAATTTCGTAGTTTCTGACGTCTCGCACTGTATCTTTTTACAACTGGAACTAATGGGTAAATTCTATACATAAATTTTGCATCCAGTCTGTGCCTACTAGATTCTCAGTGTTTTTCATGACATATTTTTAATTTTTTGGTTTTTCTTTGAATTTTCACAGTCGTAATTATTTCAACTTCGAAATTGAACCCTTTTCCTATGAGAGACTTCGCAGTTTTTTGTGTGTGTAATATGGCCGGTCTATTCAGTTTCCTCCATGTTTGTAGGTTGATTATCGTTAAATCTGAACCTGAATCTAATTGTAGTTAGAACTTCTTATTTAATATTTTACGTTCTTCATATTTCCTCGTGTTTTGCTTGTTTTCATAGTGCACTCTAGTAGATCTTACCCCACTGCTGCCTTGTGTCCCATTTTTCCACACGCTAAACAATTTTTGTTTATGAAACGACATTTTCTAACACAGTGCAAACCACCACATTTTTAACATGCAGATGGAGGGGCTTGTTTTTTTTATTTGATTTCTGTCACTAGTTGATTCATATCTTGTACTTTTGTTTTAAAGGTAGTTGCTTTATATCTTGTAATTTCGTCATTAAATTCTTGTTTTGCTTTTGGAGAGTGTGAAAAACGTAAATTTCTGTTTAAGTTACGAATATGCGCAACTCCCTATTCTTCAATATTTTTACCGTCTTTTTTAATACTTAGGCATTCTGGCAGTCTTATGATAGTTTTTGTAGTGTTAAACCTGGTTCATTTTGTAAGCATTCTTTTCCGCATTTCGCTGTCTTTAGCAGCGAATAATACTTAAAAAATATAAGGCATTTAATGTTGTCTACAGTTAGCTCTGCTAATTTAAAGTCGTCACAATGCTTGTAGACGATTGCTGCGAATGTCAAATAATACTCGTTTTTGCTTTTACGGGATTTAAGAAATTCCAACAGTGAAACCTTTGGGCTGAATAGGTCATTGAGGCATGTCACTGTCCCATCAAACTTTAAGTCGGTTGTCTTATTTAGCAGGATATAATCTACAAATTTTGTATATTCTTCTAAACCTAATTTCCTGAGTAATAGCCTTAACTTTTCTTTTCTGTCCAGTCTTGACAATCAATATTAAAGATGTCTTCATATCTTCTGGAATAGTGTCCCAAATGTTTGCCATCATCAATAGCGTACTTAAATGTCTTTATCGCATTCCAAACGACGTCTTGCGAGAAAGTCGCCTCTTTTTTCGTGTTCCTTTCTTGTGTGTTGATTGTCAATTTTAGTAATAGTTCTTGAAGTTGCAATTATTGTTCTTCGTTCATTCTTTGAATTTCTATTTGTTTTTCTTCATTTGCCTTTTGAATTTCTACTTGTTTTTCTCTAATTTGATTTGTGATTCCATTTGGTTTTTCTGAAATTGTAATTGTCTTTCTTTACTTCTTTTTATGATTTCTAGTATTCCTTTTTAAAAGTCATCTATAGTTTGTTGCTTTGATTCTGTGAGGGATTTCACTTTTTACTGTTGCTTTTTTCTCATTTAATATTTTAAAAAATTTTCCTGTTGCGACTTTCAAATACGTTACATTTTTTCTTTCTATCTCTTTTTGTGCCAAATTTCTTATACAAACAGATTTTCTGCAATAGTGGCGCCAAATTGTTTGTGGTCGAAGTGTGGCACCATTGTTTTCGTTGTGTTCGACTTGAATTAGAATTCTTTGTCGTTAAGTTTGAATCCTTTGTCGTTAAGTTGTTGTTGTGTATGCAAACTCGAATCCTTTGTCAAAATTGTTGTGTCGACTTGCATTCGAATCTTGTTGCCAAATTGTTGTGTACGTGTGTTTGAAATCTTCGTCGCTAAGTTGTTGTGAGGTATACGTAAGCTCGAACCTGTGACGCCAAGTTGTTGTGGCGACTCGAGTTAGGAATCTTTGTCGCCAAGTTGTTGTGGCGACTCGAGTTAGGAATCTTTGTCGCCAAGTTGTTGTAGATTTCGGGTAAGGAACCACACGAAATAATGAACAATAAAACATATAATTGAGATAGAGAAATAGGTTAAATTAAGCGTAAGGATACAACTGGAACGCAGGGTAGTTATTCAGGAATAAGATTAGTAAAGAAATATATATATATACAAGTTTTCGAAGGGAAGCCTAGCTGGAATGTTTATATCCGTGTAATATTATTCTGGCTGAGTGGCACTCAGAGCTGCTATGACTATTGATACGATATTCTCTGTGTAACTTTGGTATCGTTCGGTAACTCACGGATCAGTGCAAGTACTCTCTGATAACTCTTCCGTTTTGACGTATCTCACTATGGCAGGAGTATATGCATATTCAAGTCGAGTCCATTATCATAGAAAAAGGGGAGATCTCACAACACATTGTCACATATTAAAGCAAAAATTCCTTCTTTTTGCTTTGAAACTATTGCAAACAACGCTTTGAATCTTCGACGGGTTTTTGTTTTGATCAACTCTCAACAAACACGGCACCCACTATAACCACAGCTTTCTCATTGACAAATGTTCATGCAAAATGGTGAATACACCGCCTTCTGCTATGTTCAAATCCTCTGCTATCTCACGCAACTTCAATTTACGATCAGCCAAAACGAGATTGTTGATTTTATTACTGTTTGCCGGGACAACTATCGATTTAAGCAACCTGAACTTTCAGCATCTGTACATCGGCGTTTAAAGTCAGCATACCACCTCTTTCGATGGAGCATAGTCCGAATAACACTGGTAATGCCATGCTTTGCTTGAACAGTTTTTTCATTATCAGAATGAAATGCTTTACAAACACACAAAATTCAGATTTTTCAATTGCTTTGAAAATTTGAAACCGTAGCTTCACTTAAATACCTGTAATTTTAAACTAATAATGCGATTCGGCACACCTTTTTAGTGCATTTTTTTATTTCCAGTAGTGTTTGTTCTGTGTCTGTCATTTTTATGATTACATATGCTAATCTCATTTTCTTATTATGCCCATCAGTAATAAATCCTTGCAGGACTTCTATATTGTTTAAGATCGGTTTGTTGTAAATGCTGACAAAATTCGTTAAGATGTTGCATACTTTATTGATGCTACTTTCAATGTGTCCTTAAATTAATTGCTATCGCCTCCTCTGGCTTCTCCAGAATAGAAAACTACAAATCATAAGATAAAGCGACATTAATTTATATAATAGCTAACGAAATTTTCAAAGAATTGACAGAATTTTGAAGGTAGATGGTAGTTCTCCCACTGACTTCAATCAGATCAGTTGGAATGAAAAAATATTCAACTCTATGTTTCCTCAAGTACAGTCGTTATAAACAGCGGGCGAAAGCATAAGTTAAGAATAACTGTGAAATTTTTAAAATTAATAAGCGCGTGCTAAAATATGTGATTCTTGTATCGTTGCCATGTGCTGCCCTCAGTGAAATATCATTGTATACAGAAGTGATCTTTACTTTTACGTGACAATCTGGGGTGTCATAAGTTTTAACTTTTCGCTGACATTTCAACTAAAAAAAAATCTTCAAAGGAAAGGAATAAATTAAAAAATACACCTAGCAGATGTTGAAGTAAAAAAGGAGGACTTTAAATCGTATTGAAAACTGGGTGGACGACGGGGAATATGGCAGCATATAAAATAACCTGAAGTAACAGTGCTAGCAGTTGTTGTGAAGAAGCTAGAAAAAAGAGTAGAGGCAGTAGAGAGTGAAACAAAGAATAAACAAAGGAAAGAAACAACAGTAGATGCAAAGAACATAAAAAAATGAAGGGAAAGAAGAAGCGAAAAAGAAATACAACGAAAGAAAGAAAAAGACAGGGAAAAAAGCAAGCAATAAATTCAAAGGAAAAAGAAAGAGAGAGATGACAAAAATCGAGTAATAAATGCAAAAAAATGAAAGGCAGAGAAAGAAAGAAGCGAGTAATAAATGCAAAAATAAGAAAGAAAGAGAAAGGGAAAAGAAAGAAGAGATTAATAAATTCACAGAAATTGAGAGAAAGAAAAAAGACAGTGGCGATTAATAAATACAAAGAAAGAAAGAAAGAAAGAAAGAAAAAAGAAAGAAAGAAAGAAAGCGAAGAAGAAAGAAGCAAGGAAAGAAAGAAAGAGAAGAAGAAGAAAGAAAGAAAGAGAGAAAGAATGTATGAAAGTGAGAGAGAAAAAAGAAAGAATTAATTCAAAGAACCAAACAGAATAAAGAAGCGATTAATAAATGCAAAGAAAGAAAGAGAGAGATAAAAGAGAAGAAACAATTATTAAATGCGAAGAAAGAGAGATAAAATGAGAGAAGTGATAAATAAATGCAAAGAAATAAAGAGAAAGAGAGAGAGAAAAAAAAGAAAGACGCTTTCAATAAATAAAAAAAGAAAGAGAGAGAAAAAGAAAGAAGCGATTAATAAATGCAAAGAAAGAAAAAAGAGAAAAAAGAAAGAATCTAGGAGAAATTCAAAGTTCGAAAGAATGGATAAAGTATCAAGAATGAAATGAACAATACATGAACAAGAAAGAAAGAAAGAAAGAAAGAAAGAAAGAAAGAAAGAAAGTAAACGAAAATATATAAGGTGTGATTAATGAAAAGAATCTCGTTATAGAAAGAATGGAACGGTAATTTAATAAATCGATAGAAAGAAAGCAAGAAATGAAAATATAAAAGAAGGAAAGAATCGACCAATGAAAATAAAAAGGAAAAAAAGAAAGAAAGAACGACTAACGTGAAAGAAAAGTATGAACAAAAAGAAAGAAATACAAGAGAAATATGAGTGAACAAGAAATATAAAGAATTAAATGAAAGGAACAAAATAAATTAAATATTCAAGAAAACGATGAAATCCAAACGAATAAAGTATTACAAAAGAAAATGCTTGATGGAAAAATAAGGTATGTTTGAGCAGAAGAAAAGGCTGCAACAGGATTTTCATTTTGGGAAATACAGAAAAAGTTGGCCAGTATGCGAAAATGTCAAGGAGACACAGTTCGATAATTTCAAAAGAAGCAAAAAAGAAACATCAAGTGTTAAGAAGACTCAGAAGAATAACTAAAAATGAAAATGGTAGTAATTCCACAAATCATGACTCGAAGTATCAGCGGCTGAAGTAATGATCCTCTAAATGCAAAAAATAAATAAATAAATCAGCGTGGTTTTCAACTGACGATAGAATGCCTCTTAATTAAATCCAAAGTGCAGGATAAAAAATTGTAACAAGCAATTGAAACATGACCCAAAATGATATACGATCTTTATTCCAACTGTTATCGATCAAGCAAATATCCTGGAATATTTCCTCAAAGATTAACATTGGATTCCAACCCGAAAATTCACTGTACTTCTATAAGTTAGTTGAGTTATCTAGCCTTAATAATAGGCGGTGTTATTTTCCAGTCATGTCACATGTGCATATTTTTAGCAGAGAAATGAAAAGATACTGTCGGATTCATATTGTAAACTCGAGCGATGTGTTCAATGTGTCAAAAAGATAAGCTCATTTTACTACCATACTATTCTCATAGAGTCTTTCTTGATGAATTTTTGAAAAACGATGTTTATAATTCAAAAGCATTTGATAAAGCACAACACAGATGTATATGCTGAATTGCTATGGAAACGTGTTTTATTTGGGAAAGATATCAGAATAATGCAACATTATTATACGTGCGGTAAACCACCTGCTTAATAATAAAAAATAAATTGAGTAATCTTTACAGCGTAATAATCATATGAGAACTATATGTCTTACAGAATATATTTTGAGGCTTACATTCATAACAACATGAAATACACAGAAGATATTGTGATCATGGCAAACATAAAAAAACTGCAGGATTGTTTATATAAGGTAGCAAAAGAAAGCGGGCGGATAGGGTTAAAATTCAAATGTAAGAATACAGATTGTAAGGTTTTAAGCAGCAGAAAAAAGATAGAGTTGGGCTACGATATGGTGTGTAAAAATTCAAGTGGGCATAAATGTTTCGTCATCTAGAAAGAGTTTTAACAGATGACAGAAATCCTAACGAACAGTGAAACAATGAAAGATGTCTACAAAGAACAAAACAAGTATTAAGAAACAGAAAATTGTTATTAAGAATACTGCTGTCCAATATGGTCAGGGTACTTACTGTTCCTCTCAGTGTTCTCAAAAGGCTCCAAAGCAGAATCTGTAATGTAATAGGTACCGACTTGGCATCTAGACTCCTGCCACTTTCTCAACGACGGGATGTGATTCTATAAATATTTCCATGTCCTCTGCTCCGACGAACTAAAATCACTGGTGCCCCGTCCACAAGAACTTATTCGTGCAACCAGACTGGCAACAAGGTCCCTCCCATTTACCGTTAGATATACCAAATGCAACTAACAATTCTATGCCATTAGCTTCTTTTCTCGCACTTCATATACTTGCTTTCCTGACAGTTACAACCTCCATGAATTTATATGCAATGTCAATACCCATCTCTTATCCACTTGACTCCAGTTCTTTCTACATCACCCCGTATGTCCTGTTCTTTTCCTTTCTTTTTACCTTTGTAACTGTCCTCACACCTGAGCTCCCATCCTTCTATTGCCATGTAACTAGTTCATCTTTATCTTCACTTTTCTCCTGTGTAAACTTTTACTCATCTACTTTTTACTGCGCATCAGTTGGTAAAAAAATTAAAAAAATCTAAAATAAAATCGAACTGTTAAGATATAACTTTCTCACAAGAGCAGACAGGAGACAGTTGACCTGACTAGGATATATAATCTGAAAATACTTGACCTTCACGAGACA
This sequence comes from Ascarosepion bandense, assembly GCA_037127315.1. Taxonomy (NCBI): domain Eukaryota; kingdom Metazoa; phylum Mollusca; class Cephalopoda; order Sepiida; family Sepiidae; genus Ascarosepion; species Ascarosepion bandense. The sequence goes on from JBBBDQ010000614.1 coordinate 7,692,905, forward strand.
TATGCAAGACAATAGGGGAATTGATATCAAAATAAGAAGTTGGAGTAATATTAAAAAGAAAAAAACATTGGTAAAAGCTATCGGTGCTAGGCAGTTCCATATTTGTTCTTATCCTGAATTGAAATGATTCAAATATAGAAAAGAAAAAACAAACAAAAATGATAATATTGTCGCTATAAGAAATATATAGATATTACTTTAAATTCCAAAAAGAATATTTTATAAATGGCAAAAAATTCGATTTAAGTTTTCAAACCTTTCAATTACTTGAAAAGATATTTCGATTCTGATCAACTAATTAAAAATATCACTTATTTATTATTTTCGTATTGAAATTTTAGCTTAAGTAGAAATAAACTGAATTTATTAAACTTATTTTTAAACATAGAATTCTGTTCAGATCCTGAAAAGTAGTGATCGCTCAAAATTATTATTGATTTTGAATTATGAATGACTTCTACTGCTAAAATTAATATCAGTGGCATTTTAAAATTTCTAGTAAAATTCACCAATAATCAATATTGTATTTTATAAATACTGTCAAATAGAAAACATATATTCATATGTATTGAGCTCTTTGCGAATCTTAACCTGACTAAGATTCAAGATAATCTCCTCCAAAAGGGCCGATTTTTTTGGTTTGCTTTTAAATAATATTTTTATTATAATGAAACACGTTATTGTCGACGTTACCTTTCTTTCTGCAGATAAAAAGGTATGATTGCTGCATAAAATATATTAAACACCGAGGTCGAAATAAAACTTAAAGGGAAATGTAATGCGAAATGTTTTGCTTTTTCAAGGTAAGCTGAAGTAATTGCTGATGATCTAAGTATAAAACCATAAAACTTATCAACGAACCTTCTTTAATCTATTATATATCTAATACAATTTCCTAGATTAATTTAATGTTGACGCTTATTGAATAAAGTTGTTTAAAAATGTCAGATTGTGTAATAAGGATTTCAGATTATGAACATATAGAGGATATATTACCGTTGACCGTGGACTGTAAGTGCTTGGAGAAACATCTCTCAGGAGATTGTCTCACAAAATGCTTGGTCTTTCAGAGAAGCTGTCCAAATCATCATTCTTACAATACGACTAAAAACAGAATTATAATGGCTCGTAACTATGTACGTGGCATGTTAAGTCCACTTTGTAAATGTCTGAAGTTTTGTTACTAAAGACTTAATTTGGACAAACCATTTTCCAGCAAAAGTTATTGTTATCACGCCAAGTCTGAGTGGAACGTGTCGTATAATGGAAAGTTGTTCATGGTTCGCAAGACCTCAGAGACAATTTGGAAATTTATCAGTGCTTTCTCAGCCCAGACATGGTAGCAACACTGTATTTATTATCTAATCTGGCTTTTGTAATAGTGCAGCATAGAAAAAAAGAGAAACATACTTTCTGGAACGATGCAAGTAACTTACATCTTTAGCTGTGTATGGATTAGCGATGGATTTAACTCGGGTCGGATTTATCGAAAGAGGGATCAAACGGATCACCCACGAGATGACTTCATAGAACAATCCTTAATCCACGCGATGTTTTTAGAATTTCCTGCAAAATGTTTTCCAGCCGAGTGGTCTTAATACGACGGGTCACCTCTGTGACTGAGGGTTCGATTTAAAATTGTAAATGCAATATGACAAAGATTCATTTTCTCATCAGAATTATTGTACAATAACAAAAATTATTGTACAATTAACAAAAAGTCTGCAAGGTACAACACAATATGTTTTTCATGTAGAACAGATTCCACTGCGATTATGATATATTTAGAAAGAAACGTGATAAAATAAATTTAAACGTTAATGCAAGAAAAAGAAAATAAAGGGCATACCAAAAAAATTAAGAAGACAGAATAAATGGTTGTTAACAAAAGAGTCCATCAAATATGTTCGCGACATTTTAGGAGTGTAAGAATAAAAACAATCCAATTATATGACCGAAAATTTGAAGCAGAACTAAACGAGCAGGCGATCCGTAAATTAAGCAAACAAGTAAACTATAAAGAATGATAGAAAGAGCGGTGGTGTGTTGTGTTATATTTCATCATTATGTCAGGCAACGAATGAAGGAAAGTTTTGAAATGACAGGGATCGGATTCTACCAAGAAGACTACGGAGGTCACATAATGAGAAAAGTAGGCTTGGTAAATCTCACACTCTCTGTGAACGAAATGATCATTGTACTCTTAGTCGTTTCTCTAAAAGGAAGCATTCATTGACTAAAACGCGAGTACTGAGTTAGGTTGAAGTCGGTAAAAGCTTTCTCTTAAAAGAATTTGCAGGGAAATACGTTTTTCAACTCCAGTATTTGTTATCGCTCTTTCCTCTACTGATGGGGGTTTTCTTCCTAAACTTTTATTTCAAGTAGTGTGAAACAACAACATAATGATTATATCATTATATTCTCTTTGAGTTCCATCTGTTATTCATTTTAGTTGTTGCTGCCTTTGACAGTTCTCAAAAGATTTAGTCTAAGTGTAATCACGTTCCCAAAAGAAGAGTAAAGCCGTACACATATTTCCCAGCAATTTAGTGATAATTTGTCAGATTTTAGCTTCTTTTAACATTTTATAAAACGTAAAATAGAACACAAATCAGGTCTTGTGACGAAGACAATAGAAAATGCATTTACTAGATCGGCTCGTTTACCAAATAATGTCGAACAAATTATGACTTTATTTTTTTATTATTCTCAAGTTATTTTTATTATTCTCAATTAAGTTTCAAAGAACAAGTAAAGAAGACAACAGCATTAATGCAATATCCACATTCTATTTTCGCAGTGAAATATTTGACGTTGATTAGTTGCTTTAATTTTGTATAGCAGCTAATCAATTTGTATTCGCTATTTAATACTGAAATGTAAATATCCCGCACGTAATTTTCTTCTTTCTACTACAGGTCAGTCAATCAGTTAAGAAACAGGCTTAAGCGATCATGTCTCTTTCGAGACTTGGTTGACTGGACAGAAGGTTGCTATTGCTTTCTGTGGTAGATTGGTTGACAGCCAAGGCTATAGAATACAATCTGCCCTGATGTTTAACCCATAACCGAAGGGAAGAGCTGAATTAATAGAATTCGAAATCGGATCCCTGATTTCTCGTTCCGAGCCGATATCCACTGCACCACATTCCGTCGTAAATTTATGTACCATGTACATATTTTTATACTTTTAGTGTCAAGTTGTTGTTTTTTGTTTTAGATATATCATTTGTAGATCATAAAAGGTAGTGTCGGCAAATTTACTTTAAAAATTATTTTCATATTTTTTCTAGGGTTACATTGATCATCATTTTTATCATAAAATTTATTGATTATATTATAAAAATCTACTGTTGATTTTAAATTATAGGGTCCACAAATTACAAATAACTGGAATCCTAACAGTGGTACCGACCCAGTTTAGGGTAAACCTCGAAAGAAATGTAGTCATGAGGCGGTTCAGAATTTCTCAACACTCCAATCTCCCGATCAGATGCCTTTCAGCCAAATGTAGATTCTTACCATAAGCAGTATTTAAAGTAATCTATTTTCTGGCATGATATTATCTTACGAAACGCTACGGTTGTTCATTATTTTGTAAATAAACTGATATGATTTTATGATTATTTACATTTTTATTATTACAGATATATATATAGATCAATATTGGTATGAAAAATAAAATGTTTTCATATAAAAAATAACTTAGATGTATTAAAAAATAGAAACACATCGTTTTATATTTGTGAAACATTCGAAGCGATGTTATAGAATTATTGGAATTAAAATAGAAAATGTTGCGGAGATAACATGTTGGCAATAAATAGTTTAAGGCAGACACGAAGGATGTTTTGTGAACAATTACAAGAATAATAGGCAAGGCAAATGCGTTGAACAAGGCAATTCGTGAAGCGGATATTACGAATGTAAACAGACAAGATGGAGAATATTACTCATAATGCCTTTAGGCAAAGATCATAAAGAGCAATCTACAAGTTTATTCAAAAGGATCTAGACACTTAAATGATAAAAGAAGAACAAAGAAGAAAAAATGTGGTTCCAGAAGTGTTAACACGGACCGTTAAGAATCATTTACTTGTAGTCAGGGTGAAGATTATGGTCATATCGCCTTAAAACTTCGGTTCTCCTCAGATAGTTAAAATTAAGCAACGTCGATCCTGCTTCGTACCTAGATGGATGACAGTTTGACAATACCAGAATCTGTAAGTTTAGCTGTATTATATGCGGGCGGTGTAATGGATGACGGTCCGAAATGAGGAAAATTGGTGAGCAGGGATTAAATTCTAGTTGGTTTCATTACATTAATTTACGAGCAAATAACTTTGGTGAGCATGAATCGAAAGAAGTCGTGATCGCTCACATCTAGTCATACCATCAAACATTAAGCTAACGAGGTATGTTATGGTCTTTTCCACTCCATGAGCCGGGAATCCATACGTCCAATAAAGTACCATATCAATTGGCTAAGAAAAAATTGAAGACAACTTGATTTAAGTTATGTCCATTACATCTCCTTGTGCAAATATGATTTTTTCTTTTAGGTGCAATTCTTCTTCTATGTGCCCTGTCACTTCAGGACGTAAGGGATCATGACTTTTCACGTTTCCCTATCACTGGTGGCTCTTAGCATGCCTTCTCCTGTTAAACCATGAAACCCTCGTTACATCATCCACCTGATTAGACCCTTCAAATATGTTATCTGCTGCTTTCCCCTGACTCAGGTTCACCAAGCCCTCTTTCCTCATTGCATGTCCTAGGAAAATCAGCAGTATCTTCCTGCTGCTCAGTATTTTCTGTTTACTGGATATGTGATGCTAAGTTTTGTTAACATTTGTGGTGTCATTTTGGTAGCCTAGAGCATTAGATAAGAAAAATAGAAAAACATTCTTCGTTTCGTTTCACTGTTCTTCATGCTTTGTGTTAATATTCCCTTTTCAGAACAATTTAATTTTTATTTCTTTTTGTTGTTCTCAAGTTTATAAATATATTAATTTTGAATTTAAAATAGATTCAAACTACCGAAAAGAATATTTTTATTCTCTTTGTATGCATGTTTGCAATCTCTAATTTCCACAGTTTCTTGATTACTGAATATTTCAAAAAACATGATCGAAAAATGTAAATATCCCTCTTCGTCTTTATGTACCGTGTCCCTTAATAACTTATCCGATTGCCGTTGCTCATGTGCTCAGTCTATGGTATCTTTGCATCCTTCCGTAAAACCAAATTTCTGCTGCCTCAAGCCTCTCCTTCATCCTTGATGAGATCATCCATCATTCACTCTTATACAGAAGGACATATATCACATAGCAATTTAGCGCTCATTTCGTCGTTTCTAATGAGATTTTCTGTCTCTTAGTACCCTCGTTAGCTTTTGAAACGCGTTATTGCCAACGCCAATGTGTCTTTGTATTTAAATGTTGCACTTTTCATAATTTGGCAGAACACTTCCCAGGAATTTAAAATCCTTATTTATTTTATTATATTTCTGTAGTTGGTATTTTAGCGTCTTCGTATTGCTGATGACCATAACTTCATTTTTCCTGAAATTTATGTTAAGTCTTTCCTGTACGCATTTTTTGTATCGTCTGTAGAAGATCCTGCATTTTCTTTTCAGTGTTGGCTATCAGCACATTTTCATCCGCATATCTTACATAGTTGAGATTGTGGCCGCTAATGACAAATACTGACAAGGATTGCATTTATCTAAGAATTGTTTGGCTGTACAGCTTGAATAGAGGCGGTGAGGGAACACATCCTTGTCTTACGCCCCTTTCTATTTTTGTATACGTTCTGAAATCACTTCCTATCCTTATACCTTTGCGTAGTCTATAAATACATATATCTGGAATTGGATTTTTCCAAGATGTGAACTTCAATTTTGCATCAAAAAGGCCATTTAAAATTCAAGCTTCACCTGATTCGATACCAAAGTCCAAAGATATTGAAGAAAAACACGTCAATTTAAACCAGAACATTTAACATTACCATCGAATACTACCGAAAAGCTAAAGTCAATTATTAGAAACATTTTTATGTAGAAAAGTGTGATACTTAAAACATTGGCATCGAATATTGGTGAGAATCTAAAGCCTATTGTTTGAATTTATTTCATTTAAAATAAAGTCACATTAAACATTGACATCAAATACGAATGCGAAGCTACAGTCTAATGGTTGAATCCATTTCATCTAGAACAGAGTGCTATTTAAAAAACTGATATCGAATACTGTTGAGAATTTAAAGCCTATTGTTTGAATTTATTTCATTTATAATAGAGTCACATTAAAACATTGACATCAAATACGAATGCGAAGCTAGAGTCTAATGGTTGAATCCATTTTATCTAGAACAGAGTGCTATTTAAAACACTGACATCGAATACTGATGAGAAGCTAAAATCTATTGTCTGAATCCATTTCATTTAGAACGGAGTCGTATTAAAAACCCGGTCAAAGAAAACAGATGAAAAGAAAAGGCCCGACTAATGAAGCCATTATCAAAAAATATCTGTAATTGCTTCAAAAGGATTCAGTCAGTAAATGAATGAAATTGTTGATTAGGCCGTTAGTTACTGTCAGCAAAAATTTCGATTCAATCAAACACAGCTGCCGTTCGAATGTTTGCGTTTCTCATTGAAGCTTCTCAATCAGTTGGGTTGCATTGATATACGCCGATAAACTTGTTTACCTGTAATAGATCACAGAATTAGCATGACTGTCCCGTTTGATAAAATTTTACATTTCAGCAGGATCTATAAAGTGACAATTTATTGTTTATTATTCTATTGAAATATAAATAATAATTTCAAACTATTACTATTTGTTACAATCAGATTGCAGTTGTGCTTCATTTTTATATAATCATAACGCCCCAAACAAGGCAGTCTATTGCCACTGGTGCGCAGGGGGTTACATAGAGGGAAAGTTATGAGAAATAGTGACAGGTTACATAGCGTGTCAGGAAGTGGGTAAGATAAGGGTTAACGTACTGATAGTGGAGTAGATGGAGAAAGGAGCACGAGAGAGATGATGCAAGTCAGCAAGATAGGAGATGACTAATGACTTTACACTTAAACTCCTGGAGATTATTGGGGAAGCAAGTAAACCGAAGGGAATTCCACAGACGGGAAATGCGAGAAAAATGGCAGATGGACTAGAATTTGCGTTTACATTTTATTGGTTTTACAGTAAAAGATTGTGACCTAGTTGCTAACCTTGTGGCTTGGGCAAATCCATGCATAGGGGGTCTCCAGAGAGCTAAGTTTTTCAGAGTAAATCTGTGAAAGCTCTTGAGGAGAGACACAGAGAAGTCACATTGCGCCGGTGAGAAAGTGATTGGATCTTGTCTATCAGGTCGGTATCGATCACATTACAGAATCTCCGTTGGATTTTGTCAAGGAACCCTATGTAAATGTTTACTTTAAATTACAAAAATATCAGCATATTTTTTTACTTATCTGCAATTAACGTCAAAGTATCATTTAAGTATTTAATTAGGGAAATAATAAATAGGTGATATTTTTAATTGGTTGGTGAGAGACTAAAATTTTTTCCTGCTATTCCATGTCTAAAAAATCAAGGTTCCTATGAAATATCAAATATGATAAAAACGTTTTTGAACTTAAGAAATGTTAAGCATTCTTCTTCTTCTTCTTCTTCTTCTTCTTCTTCTTCTTCTTCTTCTTCTTCTTCTTCTATGTGCCTTCTTGCTTCAAGATTTTTTTTTTTTTTTTTTTTTAATCATATCACCCCGAGCAAGGCAGTAACGCCACTGATGCGCAGGGGGCTACGTAAGGGTAAAAAGAATGGAAAAGAGAAAGCCGAAAACCGCATCCTAAACAGGAAACAAGGGATGAGCCTCTTCACCTGTTCAATAGATGTGGGTGGAGTGTGAACCGGGCGATAGTTTAGTCTATCTACTCCAATTGAAAAAAAAAATAAAATAATAAAGGAAAAGAGTGAAAAGATTGGAAAAGAGAAAACCGGAAACCGCATCCTAAACAGGAAACAAGGGATGAGCCTCTTCACCTGTTCAATAGATGTGGGTGGAGTGTGAACCGGGCGATAGTTTAGTCTATCTACTCCAATTGAAAAAAAAAATAAAATAATAAAGGAAAAGAGTGAAAAGATTGGAAAAGAGAAAACCGGAAACCGCATCCTAAACAGGAAACAAGGGATGAGCCTCTTCACCTGTTCAATAGATGTGGGTGGAGTGTGAACCGGGCGATAGTTTAGTCTATCTACTCCAATTGAAAAAAAAAAAAAATAATAAAGGAAAAGAGTGAAAAGATTGGAAAAGAGAAAACCGGAAACCGCATCCTAAACAGTAAACAAGGGATGAGCCTCTTCACCTGTTCAATAGATGTGGGTGGAGTGTGAACCGGGCGATAGTTTAGTCTATCTACTCCAATTGAAAAAAAAAATAAAATAATAAAGGAAAAGAGTGAAAAGATTGGAAAAGAGAAAACCGGAAACCGCATCCTAAACAGGAAACAACACTAGGGACATCCTCCAGCCTCAACAAACCACGGAATTCATGAGGTATCTAACCCGGCGGGAACTTATGACCACTGGTTTGCCACCTTTTAATGATAGACCAGAAGATTATAAAAAGTGGAAACGGTCCTTCCAAGGCGCCGTAAGACGCCTCAGACTCACACGTGATGAAGAGATGGACCTTTTAGTGAGAGGGCTCGGCAAAGAGTCACGGGAACATGCCGAGAGGCTAAGGTCAGCCCACCTCAACCACCCTGAAAGGGGACTCCAAAGAATATGGGAGCGACTCGAGGAATGTTACGGCGCCCCTGAAATGATTGAAGACGCCCTCTTCAGAAGAATCGACAATTTTCCCAAACTATCGAGCGATGAATTCCCCAGACTGAGGGAACTCAGCGACTTGGCCACAGAACTTCTGTCCGCTAAAGAGGACGGAGATCTCCCCAGCCTTGCCTTCCTGGACACTGCTCGAGGCCTTCATCCCTTTGTGGCCAAGTTACCACCCTCGCTTCAAGATGAATGGCTATCAGTCGGATCCGACTACAAGGAACGACACCGAGTCATGTTTCCCCCCTTCGAGGTATTCGTGAGCTTTGTATCACGACAAGCTAGGATCAGGAATGATCCTAGTTTCAAAGTCAATCTTCTAGCTAGCGGGTTCTCCCGTAAAGAAAACAAACAAAAAATTGTAACGGTACACAAAACCGTGGTATCTCCTACGCCCTCCGACACCACACGTCCCCATAGTGAAGCAAGGGACTTGACCCAGTACTGCCCGCTTCATGAGAAGTCCCACCACCCACTGCTGAAATGCCGGGCCTTCCGAGAAAAGGCATTGACAGAGCGCAAGACCTTCGTCAGAAACAGGGGCATCTGTTTTAAGTGCTGTGCTACCACCGCGCACGTGGCAAAATTCTGTAAAGCAGATGTTACATGCAATGAATGCAACAGCAAAGATCACAACACTGCTCTCCATCCTGGACCACCACCAGAGACCATCAGCACTAAACCCGCCGCTAAGGACGGCGGGGAGGATAAAACCCCTGCAGTTGCCGGAGTAGTTTCGCAGTGCACTCAAATCTGTGGCGGCGACCTCTCGGAGAACTCCTGTTCCAAGATATGCCTCGTCAACGTTTACCCTGCAGATCAACCCGACAAGGCAGTGAGGATGTACGCCATTATCGATGAGCAGAGCAACCGGTCTTTGGCAAACTCAAGCTTCTTCGATAGATTTAACAGCAACGAGCCCAGTTTCCCATACTCCCTTAAAACTTGCGCAGGAGTAACTCAAACCATGGGAAGAAGAGCGACAGGCTTCCAGGTGGAATCCTTGGACAGAAAGATCAGCCTTCCTCTCCCCAGCTTGGTGGAATGTAACAGAATACCCGACGACAGGTCTAGCATTCCCACACCTGAGGCAGCCTTCCACCATCCCCATTTGAAGAAGATAGCGCACCTCATCCCTACTCCGGAGCCTAAAACCCCTATAATGCTCCTTCTAGGACGTGATATCCTGAGAGTTCACAAGGTACGTGAACACATAAACGGGCCCCATGACGCCCCTTACGCACAAAGGCTGGACCTGGGGTGGGTGATAGTAGGCAACGTCTGCCTAGGGAGATTTCACCCACCCACCGTGGTGAAAACGATGCATACAAATGTATCCGAGGGAGGCCACCCTACCCTTTTCGAATTATGCCCGAACAACTTTAAAGTTCAGGAGAACTACATCGGCAACGGGCTTTACTCCACCGATAACGATGGCTATATATTTCAACGGACCAGTGATGACGAAAAGGTAGCCCCCTCCATTGAGGATATTGCTTTCCTCAACCTCATGGAACGAGAAGTCGAGAGGGACACCGACCACAACTGGGTTGCTCCCTTGCCGTTCAAAGCCCCAAGACGCCGCCTCCCTCCAAACAAGATACTGGCCGAAAGACGGTTTACCGGATTAGTCCGTAACCTGGAAAAGAAGCCAGATACGAAGAAGCACTTCTTCTCCTTCATGGAGAGACTGTTCGAAAACAACCATGCGGAAAAGGCCCCTCCACACAAACAAGATGAGGAATGTTGGTACCTGCCCATCTTCGGCGTGTACCACCCTAAAAAACCGGACAAAATCCGGGTAGTCTTCGACTCCAGCGCTAAGCACGATGGAATATCCCTCAACGATGTGTTAATAAGCGGACCCGACCTTAACAACTCATTGATTGGCGTCCTCAGTCGTTTCCGAATGGAGCCTGTCGCCGTCATGGCAGACATCGAACAGATGTTCCACTGCTTCCTGGTAAAGGAAGAGCACAGGAACTACCTAAGGTTCCTTTGGTACCTAGAAAACGATCCTAGCAAGGAGATGACGGAATACAGGATGAGGGTCCATGTATTCGGAAATAGCCCATCCCCATCCATAGCCGTCTACTGCCTTCGGCAGGCGGTTAAGAAGGGCCTGCCTAACTACGACCCAGCAGTCGAGCAATTGGTCAATAACAACTTTTACATTGATGACTGTTTGGGATCCTTCACCACCGAGGAAGAAGCCATTTCCTTAATCAAGAACACACAGGACATCTTGGCGCAGTCTAATTTAAGGCTTCATAAAATAGCCTCCAACAGTAGAAGAGTCATGGGCGCCTTCCCTTCCACAGACCATGCGAGCGTTATGAAGAACCTCGATTTGGGCACAGATGAATTACCTAGACAGCGCAGCCTCGGGCTTGAGTGGGACATCGGGAAGGACATGTTCACGTTCAGCGTGCCAACATCAGAAAAGCCGTTTACACGCAGAGGTGTCCTGTCGACGCTCAACAGCCTGTACGACCCTCTGGGATTTGCTGCCCCCGTCGTTATCGAGGGAAAATTCATCCTGAGGGAGTTGACGGACAAGAACGCCGAATGGGACTCCCCCCTACCCAAGGAGATGTACGAACCTTGGTCGTTGTGGAGAGACTCCTTAAAGGCCCTAAACGAGATTCTTATCCCTAGGATGTTTACAACTCTACCTCCCTCTAAAGCGGCACGCAGAGAGCTGCACATCTTTTCCGATGCATCCACTAAAGCCATCGCTGCAGTAGCCTACCTCAGAGTCATCGACGGTAAAGGAAAAAGCCACGTTGGCTTCGTCATGGGGAAAGCAAAGCTAGCTCCACGGCCCGAACACTCGATTCCAAGACTAGAGCTCTGCGCGGCCCTCCTTGCAACGGAACTGTGTGAGCTGATCTCTTCCGAGATTGACCTGAAGCCTCATTCCACCACCTTCTACACTGACAGCAAAGTGGTGTTAGGCTACATCCACAACGAAACTAGACGTTTCTATGTGTATGTTAGCAATCGAGTACTGCGGATACGAAGATCCTCTCACCCCGATCAATGGAGATACATACACACAGACCTGAACCCCGCTAACCTCGGTACTCGTTCCGTGCCCGCATCTCACCTGCAAACCACCACCTGGCTCAATGGCCCCAGCTTTCCTCTGCCAGGAGGCAAGGACGACCCCGGCTACGATCTAATAAATCCAGAAAGAGACGCAGACGTCCGTCCTCAAGTGTCCACGTTAGCTACGTCTTCGGCAAATCTACAGCTCACTACGCTGCGTTTTGAGAGGTTTTCCACTTGGCTGTCGTTGACTAGAGCCCTAGCCAATCTCATACATATCGCTGGCACCTTCCACCAAGCTCATACCACCTCAAGAGGTGAATGTAGAGGGTGGCATTATTGCCCCAAAACACGCACTGTCGAGGAACTCTTACAGTCAAAAAATACCATCATCCGATCGGTGCAGGAAGAAGTCTACCCTGAAGAACTCTTGAGTATAGCACGCAAGGAGGATCTCCCTAAAGGCAGCCCGCTTAAAGACCTCAATCCTTTCATCGACAATCACGGCTTGTTGAGGATTGGGGGTCGCACTGGCAAAGCAGAGATCGAAACCAGAGAGAAAAACCCTATTGTCATCCCTGGGAGACACCACGTCGGATCTTTGATCGTGGGTTACTACCACGAGCAATCCAAACACCAGGGACGTCTGTTCACCGAGGGAGCCATCCGTGCAGCAGGATTTTGGATAATCGGTGGGAAGAGATGCGTGAGCCGGCACATTCACCGCTGCGTCACCTGCCAAAAACTCAGGAACCCCACCCTGACACAGAAGATGGCTGACCTTCCTGCCGACCGTCTCAGCACTAGTCCTCCCTTCACCAACATCGGCTTAGATGTGTTTGGTCCTTGGGTAGTCTCCTCACGCCGAACTAGAGGCGGACTCGCCAACAGCAAGAGGTGGGCGGTAATGTTTACTTGTATGAGCACTCGAGGTGTTCACATTGAAGTCATTGAATCAATGACCGCCTCCAGCCTCATCAACGCGCTCAGACGCTTCTTCGCCATCCGCGGCCCCGCTAAGCACATACGCTCCGATTGCGGAACCAACTTTGTGGGCGCTTGCAGGGAGCTGGGCATCGAGTCTCCCATAGATATAAGCTCAGTCTCTAGATACTTGGCAGGGCAGGAGTGCACCTGGTCTTTCAACCCTCCCCATGCTCCACATATGGGAGGAGCTTGGGAAAGGATGATCGGCATAGCAAAAAGAATATTGGATGCCATGTTCTTGCAGTACAAGCATAGGATGACCCATGAATCGCTCACCACATTTTTGGCGGAGGTCTCTTACATAATCAATGCCCGCCCCCTCATTCCTGTGTCGTCAGATCCGGATCAACCCCTGATACTTACCCCTGCTATCCTCCTCACTCAAAAAACAGGTGTTCCCTTCACGCACGAGCGTGAATACGGACCCAAGGACATCCTAAGAAGCCAGTGGAAATTCGTTCAGCATCTGGCCGAGATTTTTTGGAGCAGGTGGAGAAGAGAATATCTATCCTCGATCCATAAACGTTCCAAATGGAGGTCGGAGGTACCCAACCTTGAACCGGGGAACGTGGTGCTGTTCAGGGACGAGCAAACCAGCAGAAACAAGTGGCCTCTAGGACTTATAACCCGTGTCTTCCCTAGTGAGGACAATCTAGTACGTAAAGTTGAGGTCAAGATCTACACTGGGAATTGCGCTAGACTCCTCCTTAGACCCATCACTGATGTTTGTCCTTCTCAGCGCCAAAGAGTAACTATTTATGACGTGTCATACGTCAGGCGGGGAGTATCATGTTACCAGTCTGCTACGGCTTACCTCCCTTCCAGCCCTCCTATCCAAAGGGTCTCTCTCACCTTACTCCGGTTACTTCCGCCGGTGCCCTGGCCTTTTCGACAGCTTCGCTGACGGCGTGCGGACGGCATGCGCCTTCTTTCTTTCTTTCTGTCACACTAAATCCCTTCGACATCTCCGGTAAGCTTTATCTTTTTTCCTTTCCCAAATACAGACTGAATTTATCTCGCAATATTTCCCCCTTTTTTCAACGAACCGTGTTCATCTTCCCCCACGTGCAGACTTTCCATTTTTCTTCTCTGAACCCGCCGTTACGCAGCTTAACTTGAATGTTTTCTCCTTCCTTGAACTTTTACGACCCTTCCATTTATTTGTTGTTATATTGTTTTCCTAAACAATGTCTTTCTCTTTCTTTCAGTTTTTTTACCTTGTCCGAGTTTCAATAAACCTGTTTTGAAATGTACTTTGACTCAGAGTCTTGACTCTCGGCAGGAGTTAAATGCTAAATGTCTAAAGGCCCCTTACGTTCGGCGAACACAAGGCGGCCCGGAGGCGATCATGGCTTGCCACGTATCTCAATGCCTGGTTGCTCTCAGCAAGCTTTTCCCTATTACCCCACCCACAGTCAAGTACGTTACACGCTGTTTTCACCTGTCTTTTCTTTCGTTTATCTGGCCTGTTAGTATCAGGTTCTCCAAACCTTTTTCCTCACCGCATGTTCCAGAAACTGTAGCTGCCTCTTCCTGATGCTCAGTATTAATTTCCTTTTTTCCTAAAATTTTCCTAATCTTTCCAAAATCTCATCATTGCTCGATCCATGATATCCGCAGCCTCCTTCTGTAGAACCACATTTCAGTTGACTCAAGTTTGTTCCCTCATCTTCCTTCATATTGTCAGCATTAACTGCCATATTGAAAAATAACATCACATAGAAATCCAGTTTTTTTATCTTGCCTTCTAGTGAAATGTTCCTGTCTCTTAATACTCTAATCAGCATCTTGAACACGTCATCCGCTATGACAATTCACCTTTGTATTTCGGTGTCACATCTTCCGTCTTCTGTTAGAACACTTGCCAGAAATTTCAATTTTGTGCATGCCTGATTTTAATATCCCCCAATTGTATTTGGCATTTTGGGTTGCTGTTTTGCATATAACCATGCATTCGGTTTTCGTGCATTTTCTTTGTAATCCTTTCTTGTCACTCTCTTCGGCTACCTTCTGTAGGATGTTGTAGTTTCCTTTCCGTATCTGCTATCGTTACCGTATCATCTGCGTACGTTATGTTGTTTAAATTGTGGCCTCCAATGACGAATCCTGGCATGCCATCTAGGATCCTCAAAATAGATTCAATGTACAAGTTGAAGAGATTCGTTGAAAATACACATCCTTGTCTTACGCCCATTTCTATCTTTGTATATCTGTTGAATTCGTTTCCTGTCCGTATGCAGACAGTTAGCTGCCAGTAGAGAATCTTTATTACTATTATGTCTTTCACAAATATGTCGAGGTTGTTTAGCATCTCCATCAATTCTTTGTGGCGTAGTTTTTCGAACGCCTTTGATAATTGATAAAAGATAGGCACAAGTCTTTCTTCATTTGTATTGCTCGTTCTGAGAGCATCTTAATCATAAATATTATGTTCCTTCTTCCAGTGTCCTTGACGAACCCGCACTGTCCTTGTCTTATCTCTGGCCTGATTCTTCTTCTCGCTATATTCATCAAGATTTGGATGATCAGTTTTGTAATGTGGCTCATTAGCTTGATTGTCTGGTGGAGTTCGCACACGTTTGCACTTGGCTTCTTAGGAAGGACTATAAAAACCGACGTGCTTATTCTAGCTAAACATTTCATTTATTATTTCTGTAATCTTCTCTAGTTCGAATTCTTCAAGGGCTACCAGAAACTTTATTACAATGCCGTCTGGTTCCGCTGCTTTGATTCTATTCATTTTTACTATTGCTGCTTCCACTTCGGACTAATATTTCCGCTCCGTCCTCATCTTTGTGTATTATCGGCTTCTCTCTCTTATCATGGAAGAGATCATTTATATATTCTTTCCATCACTGGAGTATTTCCTTTCTCTAATATGATTGGTCCATCCTTGGATTTTATACACCCTGTTGAAAAAGGAGCAGGATTTTTGTTTTGTAAGTTATATTATTTTTTATACATATCTGCTTTATTCGTCCTGCTCAATCTCTTCACTTCCGCACATCTTTCCAAACATACAGAAAATTATTAAAAAACAGAAAATTTCGATAGAAACAAAAACATTATTGAATATTAATTCTCCAACATGGGTGCCGTACAATCTTCTCAAAGATGAAAAATTGCTTCTATGGAAGGGTAACGATAATATCATCCCTCGAATATATTAGAAAACAACGTAGTTTATCAGAAAATACTAACAAAAATCATAATTGTACATTACATCAGAATGAGAGATCAGAAATATCAATGGATCATAATGCGGAATAATGGCTTAGAAAAGGTGATACTTACGAGAAACAAGAGAAACAGAGGGACACAACACATAATTTACCTACCAGTTAAATTCCTTGCATTCATTTATGCGTAAATACTCTTGGAAAAAGTACTAATCCGTCTCTTCCTCCAGTTATGGGTTAAGTAACAGGATAGATTGCGTTCTATAGCTTTGGCTGATAACCAGTCTACTGCAGAAAGCAATGGCAACCTGCTACGGGATAATCTTCTGCCCAGTCAGTCATGTCTCTTTCGAGACACGATCGCCCAAGCGTTTATCACGTATAGCACTTGACTGACTGAAACTACCTACCTAGAAGGCATTGTGTCAAAGAATAACGGAACAAGTCTTAGTAGTGATAACAGATAAATAGCTACGAAGAACAGGAAACTGTAGAAAGACGGGATCGCCTACGTCCTGAATGGAAACGGAACATATTTGGAGAATATTGTAATGGTAATGGAAAAAACGAATGGATATCAACCTTGTGATAAATAAAAGAAAAAGAAGAAACTCACGATAAACTTCATTCTGACTCTAAGATTAAGGATGAAAATATTTTATTTCCCATGTTATCTCCATAAAACCCCAAACACTTCTGTTCAGGAATCATCTTGATTGATTCTTTGACGAAGCTAATCAATTTCTTCTTTATAAATTTTCGATGAGCCTTGATCTTATCAGATATTTTGTTCAAAATGGTTTTCTTTCCTACCAAAATGTCACAGTGACATATTCGCATATATGATTAATACAGCTTTACAATTATACATACACTTTTTAGTATATATGTCAGATTATCCTAATCATTTGTAGATATAAAAACTAATAAATATATGCGATGAACGCTGGGAAAATCGAAGGTCCTGTTCAAAGATCTTTTATTGAAGCTGAATTTTCTCAATATCTAAAATCTCAAATTGATATTTTGAATAGTGGTCCAGTTTTGAATAACTTCTTTGTTCGCACGTAGAAATGGATTTGTCATTTCTATCTTATATTTGCCATATTACTATAAATATTATATAATGAATAGAAACACATGAGTAGTCATCATATTTTAAACAGTGACATACTATTTATTTTGTTCGAACTGCTGTCTCCATCTTTACATACACAAGGATTGAGCCGTTTTACGCTCATGCTTTCTCCGATTGATTAGAATTTCTAACCAAACTATTTATTTCGTCCATTGGAGTGGACTATTCTAGCTCCCACTGCCATGCCTCTTCCCGATATCTTAGTATCAATAATTTCCACTTAACTTAATTTTCAAAGTCTTTGTTCACCTCTGCCCAAGCCAAGTATTGAACTAAAAAATGAATGATTTAAAACGTCGTGAATATGGCACGAAATATTAGGATTACAGTCCGAACAATGAAAATAGTTTTAAAAATTGTAATACCTTATCTCAGATATATAGACCGATAATGAAAGTGCTGTATACTATCTTAGAGATGGAGATTTTCGGGGCTAAAATAGAGTTAATTACTAAATATATCGAAATGTCTCTACAATAGATTTGCATCTCATAAATATGATGACGGGAGTTTTGTACGTTTGGACGTCTTCTTGTAACGTAATGATTAATAAATCAACAGAGAGTTATTTAATAGATAAAAAAGATTCAGGTTCAACTCTTGTTCGAATGCATACTACTGTGATATTACATAATTCGAGTTGTATATCATTAAACGGTAATTTTATTGTTTCAAAATAATGACATGTCAACAACACGTTTACGCAATAAATATAACTTATATAAGAAGAATATATATATCTAATGGTTGAATAAAATTATGGTGTGGTTTGTAATTTTTGGTCGTCAAAACGAATGCAAACTTTTAATTATAATTTTCAAACTTTTTTCAGTATAAATTTTATAAGCAGCGAAAAGTGAGTGACAATATTCAAGTACTCTCTCGGATAAATTAATATATATATATATATATATATATATATATATATATATATATATATATATTACGCATCGTTTATTCAAAAATGTCGGCTACTGGCGTGTGTTTACGTTGTATATAACAGGGTAAAGGCCGGCTTCTTCCATCGAGGGACCATTGTTTAGAGGTAGAATCGGCGACTGATGTTAATTCGGTCGGGTTTCAATCCTGGCTAGAACCAATTGGATGCCCAACCATACTGATAATCTGTAATGCAGCTAAAGGAATCTGTCTGTGGGTGACTATATATATTTGCTGAAGTGTATAATTGTCACGTAGTTTTTGCTATATATACATTTTTAGCGAAAGAGTGTGACAATATCCAAGTACTCTCTTAGACAAATCAATTCCTTATGTAGTGGATGAAGGCCGTCCACTTACTAATTTATATTTTAACGGTCGACTCGACGTAACATTCGTTAAGGTTTGAATCAAGATTTATGAATGAACAAGAAGGCGAAAGTAAACGGAAAAACAATATATTGAAAAAGGTTACATAGGGTTGAGAAAGCATGCATAAGAAGTTGTAGAGTCCGGTTTCAATGAAAGTTAATGTCAGAGAAGAAAATTAAGAGAATAAAAAATATTTGCGCCACTAATTGCTACCCGCAATTAGTGCGCGAGTGTTTGTGTGAATTAGGAAGGCATGTCTGTCTTGTCTGTCCTCGCCCCGGGACGAAATCCTTTCTCTCTGCCGTCTCACGTGTTGTTTCCAGTTTTTAAAGGCTTCGTTTTTGGCGGCAAACAACATCACGTGGAACGACGAGTGAGCATGCGTATATGTGCGTGTGTGTGGGTATGTGTGTGTGTGTATGTGGGTGTCAATGTATGAGAGCCCACAATAGCCCTCCTAGATTGAAACAAATATTATAAATATTTTTTTTCAATATGTCCATATAGATGGTGGTTTGGTTACGTTGATGATGATGCCTGTAGTAGTAGTAGTAATCATGCCAAAAATGACAGAGAAGGCTGGTTGCTGAAAAAAAAGGTGGGGGCACAGACGTTGCTCATAGGCGTGGGAGGAGGTTGCTGAAACGTCTGACTGCTGGTCAGCCATATTGGATTCTCAAAAAGCACATGGTGAAATGGAAAAATGAGAAAAATTTGTGAAAGGTGAATTTTTTTTGGTTGTCTCTCGTAGGCTGAAAAGAAGAAGAGTCTGAAATGCGATGCGCGTGAGTAGGGATTTTGCTGCAGTGTCCCCTATCAGAGTGCCAGGATGCGGCATGCTCTGGAAAATTCTCGGTAGTTGATGTGTCTGTTAAAGATCTTCTAATTTATTCCAATGCTCCACGTTGAGTTGCTTGCGTTTGTAAGAGTTCCGTGTTTTGCTGAGCGGTGGATTTATGTTGGTGTTAGAAGAATTAACAGTTGGTTATAAACTTTGATTTGCAAAGTGGTTGATTGAAGCTTGTTGATACCGAGTGTACGCATTTGAGAGAACTAAAAAGATATCGAGATTTAATGTCGAATTTTCTGGAGGTCACAATTCTCCAGTATAAATAATTCGGCTTGTCGATTTCCTCGGTGTTCTGGTTGAGAGAAAAAGGCGTCTTTAAGTCGACGTTGTGTTTGGTTGAGTGACATTGCGTTGAATGCTGAAAGAAACGTCTTTAAGTCGACGTTGTGTTACTCTTTTTCTGGAAAACCTGGGAGAGAGAGATGACAGTTGTGCTGTCTAGTGTGCGATTGTAAAAATTCTGTGTGGGGTCGCCATCTTGGAATCCTGTAGAAAAAGTTGGGAGATAACGACGTTGAATAGTAGTTCTTGTTGATAGACAAAGAAGAAATGCTGAGTTCCATTTCCAACGATGCTGGACTGAATTACGCCGAATCGATATCACGTCGTGGTCACCATTGTAGTGTATGAAGGCCGTCCACTTACTAATTTATATTTTAACGGTCGACTCGACGTAACATTCGTTAAGGTTTGAATCAAGATTTATGAATGAACAAGAAGGCGAAAGTAAACGGAAAAACAATATATTGAAAAAGGTTACATAGGGTTGAGAAAGCATGCATAAGAAGTTGTAGAGTCCGGTTTCAATGAAAGTTAATGTCAGAGAAGAAAATTAAGAGAATAAAAAATATTTGCGCCACTAATTGCTACCCGCAATTAGTGCGCGAGTGTTTGTGTGAATTAGGAAGGCATGTCTGTCTTGTCTGTCCTCGCCCCGGGACGAAATCCTTTCTCTCTGCCGTCTCACGTGTTGTTTCCAGTTTTTAAAGGCTTCGTTTTTGGCGGCAAACAACATCACGTGGAACGACGAGTGAGCATGCGTATATGTGCGTGTGTGTGGGTATGTGTGTGTGTGTATGTGGGTGTCAATGTATGAGAGCCCACACTTATATATATATATTTTTTCCGATGAGTATATTAAATATCTTTACTCATTTTTGCTATATATATATATGTGTGTGTGTGTAAATAACACGCGCACACATTTACTCATCCGCATATGTGTATAGTATATATTATGTTGTTCTACACTCCTGTACAAAATAATTAAAACAAAACAAACACTGTCTTCCTTGGATCTTTCACATTTTCCCTGATCGCGTATACGTCATCTCTTGGCATTGTTTTCCCTGCTGACCATATTTTCTTTACGTTTTGGACTAATGGATTCAGTTTGTTTTTTCGCTTTGATGACACGACTGATAGTTAAACGGACCCGCCAAGAATATCCGGGATCTTACTGTAAGAACAACTAATCGACAGTAGAGACAATAGTGATAAAGTCCGATGCAATCACAGATAAAGCAATAGTTTTTTAGCCTAAGGAAATTTCATCATTCAACCCGAATATTGATTCATATTACTGCACACTACTGAACATGACATAATCTAAGGAAAAATGTATGTATTATTATATATATATATATGTGTGTGTGTGTGTGTGTGTGTGTGTGTGTGTGTGTGTGTGTGTGTGTGTGTGTGTAAGTAGCTACGTAAAACATGCAGAAAAAACAAAATTAATCAAATTATGACAGAAAATTCCGAGATCGTTTAATTGATTGTCTCGTTGAGAAAGGACACAGGCATTTTCGAAAATTTAGATTTTTAACATCTTTCTAACCCCGCTTTCATTTGGTCAAAAGACGTATTAGTATGTAACAAATACTATTAGTTTTAGTATCAATATAATTATTTTTGTTGTTTTTTAACCCTCAAACTTTTATCATCGATCTATTTTGTCCACACAAACACCCACACCCCCCACACACCTGTGTGTTTGTGTGCGCGCGTGTGTGGATTTATCTTAATCTGTCACAAATCACGAACAGTAATAATTTTCATCCCAAAGAGATTTTATTTGAGTTGACCTCTTTTTAAGTACTTCTTTATCACGATATTGTTCAAGATACATTTAAAGTAAAATATATATAGTAATATCATAGAATATATTAATATAAGGCTTTGGGTTAACCGTGAACATATTGTGGGCGTATAATATATTTACAATTTCTCTTTATTACCCTTAGCATGTTATGCTATAATAACCAATATTTCTGTTCTGTGTTGTTTTTGACATTTTGATAGCACGAACTAAGTCATGTTCGGAAAGGAATACTTCTAACATGTAGGCTTGCCAGAATACACTAATACACTAAGCTAAAATAACCTGTCAGCAAAAAGCAATGATTCTACAGTTGGTCTTTGTGCAGTTTCGATTGTATAGGAAAGTCGACTCTAACTATGTATGTGATTATATATCATACAATGCTACAAAAATAACTGCTGAATTTCTTAATATTGCGGACGTATTGTTTTAGAGGTGATTGAATACCGGCAGTTATTGACTATTAGAAGCAAAATTAGAAAAAGATCTTGCCGGTCGGAACAATATATATAAATTTATGTGGTATATTGAGTTTTAGAAGGGTCTAGTCGTCTGTTTGTGGTTATAGTGATGCTGCTATTGGGTTAAGAGAAGGGTATGGGGTAGCTGGTAAACTTCACTAAGTGAATCATGAATGATGGAGTTGGATAAATTTAGTGTTTTTTTTTTTCAATTTCTGCATCGTATAATTCTCAATTCTTGCTGTCTTTATTTCATCATCTCTGTAGTGAGGAGGTCTGCCGTAGCGTTCTTCATCAATAACAGTAAAATAACCAACTCTAAACTTGGCGAATCAATTCCTTACAATTGTCTCTCTTTCTTCGTACACAGCACATATTTTTGATGCTTGAGTAGCATTTTTGCTTTTACGGTAACGAAAAATTATCTAGTGTCTAAAATGCACATTATGCATCCATTTTCACAGAGATACACAATTGACAAAAATTAAGTAACTTTAAATGATATTAACAAACGTTTTAGCGGCTCCTGTGTGCAAACAATTCAAAATAAACTCAAATATTAGCAAAGTTATAAAATCTTTTATTCAATGTCACGTTATATCAACATTTGGGCAAACAAAATGCATATTTTAACTTACATGTGTTACTCTCAGTCAGTCAGTTAAGTGCCATACGTGATACACGCTTGGGCGAAAATGCCTCGAAAGAGACATGACTGACTGGGCAGAAAATTATCCCGCAGTAGGTTGCCATTGCTTTCTGCGGTTGACTGTTTGCCGAACAAGACTGTAGAACCCAATCTGTTCTGCTATTTAACCCATAACTGGAAGGAAGAGACAGATTAATACCTTTCCCCACGGTATTTGCACGTAAGTGAATACAATGGATTCAACAGGAATTCGAACTCGGCTCCCCGGTTTGTCGTTCAGAGGCGATATCCACTGTACCACAACGCACTACTTTACAAGAAAAGGAATTTTCTAAAGAAAATTAATAACAATAAATATATTAATAATAATATCATTGATTTGACTTTTTTATTCATGTAGCCTGTGCAAATAGAATGAACAGTACAAGAAATATGTGAAAAGCATCTTTTGTTTCATCGCGATCATGCTTTGATATTAAAGGATGTATAAATAACAAAGTGGTATTTAATCAAAGTTCATTTATGTTTTTTTAAATAAAATTTGAAGATTGAGTAATTCGAAAATCGATACGTGCTTCCCTGATCAGAAAGTGCACAGTATTTTTTGTTAAATTCAAATTTAAATCAGTTTTCAAAAACGACATCAGAAAGTGACTCTGATTACAGAGCGAGCCTTGAACAAACTAAAATTGGACTAGCTTTTCTCTTTTATCCAAACTTTATCGCTGACAGACATCAAAAAGATTTTATTTGGAATCCTAAAAAAGAAAAAAAAACACAAACAAAAAAACACACACGTGAAAGAAAAAATGAAAACTAATTTAATTCTCAGAGTTCTTCTTCATTGCTCGTTCTTTGTCTACTAACACCGCGTGCTCTTGTAATTAAGTTGTTTGCCAAGATGTAATCACCGTCGCTGTTTACAGGGATAGTTTATAAACAAGTTCTGAACAAGAGTCAACCTAATTTTACTAATTCACTTTGTAACTGGCATTCGCTTTTGTTGCTAATCGACATCCGATTAATCAATATCTGCGTTATTGCAATATACGCCAAACAGATTAGTAGAAACCCTTTTTTGTTATGGCATCCAGTGTGTATACGCAATGGGCTAATTCAAGGTTTGCTATTATTGCACGTAATAAAATAATAGAAGCGAAACATCTCTAGTAAAATATGATGAGAATATTCAAAAGTGTTGAAAGTGTTGAAATACTCTTTTACATACAAAAAACTGAATTTCTAATGTTGATGAATAAAAATAAATATTGTAAGTATTGATTTAACATAAGAATTTATAGAAACAGACAACATACATAAATCATATTCAATTAATCTTGGTCCCGATTAAAAGGCACTAATGAATAATAATAATAATAATAATAATAATAATAATTATTATTATTATTATTATTGTAAAAACAGAAATCTAAAATGTGAATTTTTTTTATTTTACTTTTTAAAACCTAAATATAAATTATTATTATTATTATTAATATTATTATTATTATTATTATTATTATTATTATTATTATTATTATTATTTATGTTTTATTAATTTTTTATTTAATATATGTTTTTTATTCATAATATTTCTAAATTAAACTGTTTTTCTTAACTGAATTATTCACATATTTTTAGAAAGAATACGATATTATATAAATATGTAAACAAACGATTATATATATATATATATATATATATATATATATATATATATATATATATAAATGAGCAGGTATGTTTAACTTAAGGTTATAATTAAAAACATGCTAAACATCATTATTTTATTATTATTATGCCATTTTTCATCATAATTCAATTTCTGCTATTGTCACACTACCTACCAAGTCTGCGGAAAGAACAAAGGCTGGTTATGGTGTGTTGGTATGGCTCCATTTCATGGTGCCATACCAACACACTTGCGTGACATAGACAAAGTTCTCCTTAGTGTTTGGGCTGTACTTAACAAGACTATATTTGTATATCGTTTAACCTTAGGTTTTCATGGAACTTTTCAATGTGTTGATTTTAATTTCCAAATTTGTTCTGTTTAATTTTCCAGGTCTTTATATTTTGACCGTTTCGAATTCCTTGGTTGCTATGTTACAATCCGCTGGACAAGCCATATCAATTAATAGGCAAGTTTTTTCTTTCTGGTTTTTAACAATAATGTCCCGCCTATTTGCTTCAATTTTTCTGTCTGTGCAGATGGTGTAATCCAATAGAATGGTGACATCTTCTATTTTTGTAACCGGTGCTGGGTGATGTTCATACCAGTGTTTGTTTACAGATTTTCCATACTGTTTGCACATTGTCCAATGTAAATATTGCCCAACTCTAACGTAGCGATATTTATATTCATTTGGGGCAAACACAGAACAGCCTGAGATTAGGTGGTTTATTGTTTCTTGGTGTTTATCACAAAATCTGCATTTTGGATCCATATTATTATGCATAATATTTGCCTGAAAGTTTCTAGTGAAAAGACTTTGGTCTTGTGCTGCAAGAATAAAGCCTTCAGTTTCAGACTTTAATCCAGATGCACGTAACCATCGATGAGTATTAACTTTGTCAACATTGGATTTATTGGCACGTTCTGGATATTGTCCATGCAGAGGTTTGTCTTGCCAGCGCTGTTTCATCTGTTCAAGAGATTTATCTTTGGCTTTCATGTTCATATTTTTGCTGCAAGAGTTGGTTCTTGGCTTCTGTTTTGCTTTTCTACAGAATCTACTAACTCTAAATCTTGTTTGTATTTACTGCCTTCTTTTATTATTGAATATTTTCTTTTTATTTCTTCATGTCACTTTAATAATTGTATCATCCAATCCTTTGTTGTTTCTATGTATGTTAGTAAGCCAATAGTTGTTGTCTTGTATGACAATTCCAGCTGAATAAGTCCTCTTCCACCTTCTTTACGGGGTATGCATAGACGGTCTACATCAGCCGTTGGATGATGCATCTTATGCTTAGAAAGAAGCTTTCTTGTTTTAGAATCCATTCGCCTGATGTCGTTTAGAGTCCAGTTTAAGATGTTGAAACTATATTGGACAACTGGGATTGCAAAGCTATTAATGGCCATAACTCTGTTCTGAGAATTCAATTCAGTTTTTAATATCATTCGTAGCCTTCTATAGTACTTTTAAACGCACTATTTCTTTCATTTTTTTATGGTGAATGTTTTCACTCTAATTTACACCTAGGTATTTATGAGCTTCTTCTGGTTTGAATTCTTTTATTGTTACAGCAGGGTCTAAGCTAATTGAGAATGTTTCTTGTATTGATCCACGTAAAGTGTAGCTTTAGCACATTTATTCAAATTGAATTTCATTCCAATGTCTTCGGTGAAGCTTTTTACAGTTTGCAGAAGACCTTCCAGCTCATTATCATTCTTAGCATATAACTTTAAATCATCCATGTAAAATAGATGGCTTATTTTCTTTTGGCCTATTTTATAACCACATTCTGTCTTATTAAGTTGACTGGTTAGTGCTATTAATGATATGCAGAATAGTAATGGAGACAAAGAAAGGGTTGTTTTCCATATAGACATGCACTGTTTGATGAAGTTGATGAAGACGGGTGATATCTTGTATATAGTTAAAGTCTTTAAAATCCAGGAATGTGGCATAATTCCTTACGATAATCTATCTAGGCAGTACTAAGATTTTTTCTTTGTAATGTAGTACTTTTCCAGGATCATTTTGTTAATACGCAATTGGTATTTACATCCATAACAGCCACGTTTGCACCCTTTTTGTTCAAGCGGTAACATGTCATTTCATTCTAAGTATAAATATGTCTGCTTTGTTAAAATAGATGTTTATAGTTTATATGTTGTCGGAAGGCATGTAATTTGTCTGTAGTTTTTCGGGTTATTTGTGTCAGTATTCTTGGGTAGAAGAAATGTAATTCCTTTGGTTATCCATGCAGGAATTTTAGTGGGATCGTCAACCATTTCTTGAAGTTCTTTGTCTAGTTTTTTATGTGCTGTATTTAAATAATATTGCCAAAAGTTAGGAATTTTATCTATACCTGGGAATTTCCAATTGTGTGCTTTTTTAGTGCAAATTTAACATCCTCTTCTGTAATTCCAGCCCATGTCTGTTCTGGTTTATTTTTCATTCGTTCTATCTCTTGTGCAATCCAATCTACTTCTTTGTTATGTTCTTTAGGGCAAGCCCATATCTTTTCCCAGAACTGTGTAACTTCTTCCATTCTGGGGGTGACTGTCGATTTCCCTGTAAAATTTATTTGCATCGGTTTATTATTATTATTATTATTATTATTATTACTTACAATTTCGCAGCAAACATATGTTATAAATTCTAAACTTTATTAACCAAATGCATGTTTTTTTTAATTAAAATGTTCTGACAATTATTTTCTTCCAAGAACAAGTGATTGTAACAACAATAATATTGTTAATTAATTATCAACTAATATGATTAACAGGACCAGTTTAAACCATGTTGAAAACAATTAAATAATTAAATAAAACAAACATAACCATCTATTTATATTTCCTAATTAGAAATATATAATGTAATATTCAAACATAATTTTCTACTATAACAAAGTTTTGTTTCTTTTATTAGCATGTTTTTCAATAACGTTTTCAACGTTTTTCTGTTGGATTTACAATCACCTCTCCCTCCCTCTTTCTGCCTCTTTCTCTGCGTCTCCCCCCCCCCTCTCTCTCTCTCTCTCTCTCTCTATATATATATATATATATATATATATATATATCTGTCTTTTGGCAGCCTATACAGGAGAAGAAAACTTCGAATAACAACACGCAACTCAAGATGATAATCATGCCGTCTTCTTAGCTTCTTATTTATGAAGTTGGTAACGATCCTCTTAACAGATTCCGATCCTTGTCTGTAAAGACCGTAGTTTATTGCATCTCAAAAGATAATAAGACATCTATTTTAAATGGATAACCTAAAGTTTTATGCTAAGAATGAATGTGAGAGGACCCCTGAAAAAAGTAATTTCTTTCAGTAATAGCACTGGAATGAAATTCGGTTTCGATAAATGTGCTAAGACCATAAAATTTAGAACGATCCCTTAAACAAATCTCATCTTTAACCTTAAATCATGGCGTAAAAATCAAAGTTTTGTGCAAGAAAAACTTTGCAGAAATAGAAGACATCAAGAGGATCATAAAAATAGTTGACATTAATATTCTATTGAATTACACCATCTTTACAGACAGCAAGGTTGAAGCAAATAGGCCTGAAATAATTGTCAAAAACCGAATAAAAAACATGCTATCTAATTGATATGGCTTTCTCAGTGGACTGTAATCTATTGAAGTAATTGGAGTAGATAGATCTTTAATTGGAGTAGATAAATCTATCTATCGCCCGGTCCACACTCCACTCACGTCTATTAAACAGGTTCCCTGTTTAGGATGTGGTTTCCGGCTTTCTCTTTTCGAATCTTTTCACTATTACGTAGCCCCCTGCATACCATTGGCGTTACCGCCTTGCTCGGGGTAATACGATTAAAAAAATATATAAACTTAGATATAGAATTAGAAAAATGTGGAAACTAGAAACAAGAATAATATCAGTCATAGCAGATGTAAATGAAATGATAAAGAAGGAACACAACAACACATTAAAAACATCCATGGTAAGAGAAAAACAATAAACTGCCTTGATAAAAAAGCCTATTCTCTAGTGTGCATGTATCGCTAGTAATTTTATGGGAATTAGAATAACAAATCATGCAATGTAGCCATAATATCTACCTGACACAATTTTCTCATACCCCAGTTGAGCCTTTCTATCACAGTATATTATTCTCTCTCGCAGTATATCTCCCCTATTTTATATATATATATATACTTAATGACCCTTTGTCTAGATACACGAGAAAAATTATCTTTTGTGCACATTTCTCATCAGTCAATTATATAGCAGGACTACATAAAAAATGCTTATCAGTGAGGATTTTTTCTTACAATCGTCTCTCGGATTTACAAAGATTTGTCAGAAAAAGAAAACACATCTATAGAGACAGCAATTCTGCAAATATCTTGTGGATAGAAGAGGTCAGTGTTTTGTCAGACTTGGTTTTAGCTAATATAAAATCAACAGTAATGAATAAAGGTAGCAGAAGAAGGTTTAACTGTTTTTAAATTTTTAGTGTTCTCAACATTAAGGAGAGCATAATTTATTAGTTATCCACATGCAAGTATGTTTTGCTGTAACACAGCTCATCAATGTGCCTATACATCTACTTGCTTCCAGACTCGACTGATTTGATTTCAGTCAGAAGGCTACTCCCTAAAGTTTTGGCGCATGGAATGAGAGTGGAACAAATTTTAGCGTGTTATATATATACATATATATATATAATCTAAACGTATTTATAATTAGAAATTTGTCTGTGTGTGTCTGTGTGTGTGTCTGTGTGTGTGTCTGTGTGTGTGTCCGTTACCTATAGACTCAGAAACGGTAGAACAGATTTTCTTGAAAATTTAAACAGCTGTACTAGAAGCGTTTGCGAGTGTTCTTAGCTAGGTTTTGTGTCGAGGTACATCGAATAAGTTGGGCTATAGTAGGAGTGGTCCGATTTTATTCAAATTTGATACATTCATAGGTAAAGACATAAGAAACAATATTCAGAAGTTTCAAGGTTGCAGTTCTTACAATAGTGCAATAGTACAATCAATAATATATATATATAAAGCAAGATGTTTGTGTGTGCGTCTGATTATCTGCCTGTATATCTGTATTTTTTTCAGCCCTTTTATTTTAGTTTTTGCTTCGTGTTTGGCTCTAAGTAGGTATAATTGTAGTTCTTAGTCTCAGCCATGATACCATTTACTCAGAGGACTTATTTAGCTTTCGAAATTCAGTTTACGACGAAAAAGACTTATTTGATATCGATAACAGGAAATCAAAATTTGACTTACATCCATTCATTTTTCTCTCAGTCTACGGTTTCGCTTTAAATGAAAACAACTATTGCTTTTTAGTCTTTCGTGCCAACGTCCAAAGAGCCTGAGCTCCAGGACCATGGATTAGTTTTGAAGCTTTCATTACACCCGAGAAATGCCGGGCTATACTGTCAGTATATATATATATATATATATATATATATATATATATATATATATATATATATATTCCAAAATATACTGCACTTGAGTGTTATAACTGTGCATTTGAAAGTTTTTCGATCAGAATAGTACAAAGAACGAAAATGAATCCTTACACAATATGGAATTGACCATCTGCCCATCAACATTGTAACATCAGCAACCATGCAGACAAAATGCATATATTAAATTCCATGCATCAGATAAATCTCGGATAAATAGTGGTAATAAGCAAATATAAATTATTAATTAATGCTAATAATAAGCAGAAGAGGAAGAAGAAAAAAGGAAATTAAAACAGATTGAATCGAGTGAAGTATGAGAACTTAAAATATGAAAATGTTTGGTTAATCTTTGTCCCATTCTGACCCATACAACGCTCGTTGTTAACTATGATCCATTGTATTTGATTTGCATATCTTTGGAAGTTAAGGAAGGCAACAATTTTACCAGTTTTCATTCGTGCACTTATTACGATGACTAGAAGAATACAAAGAAGAATGAAAATTGCCTTTAATTACCCGCAAGCATTGTTACAGTAAGGAAGCTGCTTAGGAACTTCAAAATAATCCTTGAAGTAATGAGCACTTAATCAGAAAAAGTACGTGTTACCTAAGGCTACTAATTGTGGCTGTCTATGCAATAATTAAGAATTTGTATGTAGAAACAAAGATAATAATAATTTGGATTTTATGTTAATGTTATTATCGTGTTCTTTATGCAATAATAGAAAATAATAGAAAAGTACAAAAATATCTTCAAAGATCATAAAGATGAAAACTACGTTATTAAAAAGTTGTTGATTTTTTAGTAATATGTACATAGAATCTATATAACTTGTTGCCAATTGTAGCGTGTGGTGGAATCCTAACATTGCTTGATCCAGTAGAAGTAGTAGCAGCGAAAATAAAAGGGTAAAACCGAATTCCCTGGGGTTATAAAAGACTTGACCGTTCTTTATTCTGTTTCTTTTCTATTTCTCGCTTTTCCCAGTTTTCAGTTGAGACAGAAACCGAAGGGCTACACGCAAATCTTGCGGTTTGTCTTGGCAGATTAACGTTAGATTTTCCGATCCTCCCTCAGAAACCGGCGAAGAAGTCTTCCTTCAGAACACTCACCAAAGCAAACTTCACACAACCCTAATAGAAATGACGTGTCCTGTCGTAACAGATTCACACTTGGATACCTTGTTCCTGCCAACGAAACGACCGGTGATATCTCTTTTAACAAAAACATTTACTACAGTTTAAACTGAGAAAACCTCCATTTTTCCCTGCGAATTATTTTTTTTCTTACTCTCTTTATAACCGATTAAAAGCTGAACAGTGTAATTTACGCCTTTAGGTTTTTTGTTTTGTTTTGTTTTTGTTTTTTTTTTTGTTTTTCTTTTGTTGATTCTACTGAAGCTGCCGAGAACAAGCACATCCGCGCCCAGGATATTTTGATATGTCACTGCTGAAAAATAGACGAGCCTATCTCTCTGTAAATACTAATTATTTATTATGTATGATTGTTCATATATTCATGAGAAAGATGCCGAAATAGAGTCCATTAGAAATTTCCCTGTTTTTTTGTCTTCTCTTATCCCGACCCCTAATAAAGCCTACAGAGCCACGTATACACTCATCGCTTGAGAGGGTGAAAATGACAGATTCATACCTTCACCAGTCGGCATTTGTGTGAGAGTGAATGCAGGATGCTAGGCTGGAATTCTCCACGTCAATTTCCGTTGCACCAACACCATCACTAGCACCACTACGCATTCAACAAGGCAAGCAAAATCAGCGAATCGATTAAACTTGTAGTCGCGCTAAAATCCGTACTACAATCGATTCACGCGCTGTGTTCAAAATTCCCCATTTTTTTATTTTTGGTTGCAAATTTTATTGTTTAGGATTTGCGTGAAAAAAAATTACTCGTAATTTGATAAGATCAAATCGGATTTCCTTTTTATTTAATCGATTAAACATGTCCGTTAAAGCAAACTCAAAAAACTTCGCGGATCATGCTTTCTACTATCATGGCTCTCAACAAGTTCGTTGTGGGAGAATATTTAAATTTCGGTCAGGAATCAGACCCACTGATTGGCGGATTCAAAATGTTAAATCACTGATCTTTCTAGAATTTACACTTAACGTTTTCTTTTTTTTTTTTTTGAGACAGTTGTCTTGGAAGGGGAGATTGATGTTTTTTGTTAAATATGGCAAAAAGGTTGCATGGGCAAAAAAAGTTTCAGCTTCATTTCTTTGTCATAAAAAATTCAAATCTGATTCGCATTAAAGAATATTTCATATTTGCAGCTGAAATATGTGTACATGTGTATGTGTGTGTGTGTGTGTGTATGTGTGTGTGTGTGTGTGTGTGCGCGCGCGTAGGTGTATGCGTGTTATTTCCAGTGAGAATATTTTTGGTACCATTGATTTGAAATGTTTGTATTAATCTTAAGCCTTCAATGACTAACTTAAATTAAATACTAAATACCAATTACTAAAATTGAAATGAATATTCAACACCAATTTTCGATTTTTTCAAAATACGGTTTAAATTTTAGGATTTTGTCTGAATTCATTTATCGTCGGAGTAATGTATTCATTATTATTACGTCATTTTTCATTGTATATCGATTTCTGCTATGGTCTCACTACCTACCAAGGCGACAGGAAGATCTAAGGTAGGTAGTGCTGTGTTGTTATGACTCGGTTTCATGTTTTTTCATATCTCCCTAACATCCCTAGCTTTACATAGAAAAAGTTCTCCTTAGTGTGTGGGCTGTACTTAACAAAACAATTTTGTATATTTCTTAAGCTGAGGATCCCAGTGATTTTTCAATGCGTTGTTTTGTTCCAATTTTTATCATTCAAAGTGCACCCACAATCACTGGTACGATACTTATTTTCAATTTCCACATTTTTGTATTTCAATTTCCACATTGTTCTATTTCAATTTCCAGGTCTTTATATTTTGAGTTTTTCGAATTGCTTGAATTCTATGTTACAATCCGCTGGATAAGCCATATTAATTAATAAGCAAGTTTTTTGTTTTTGTTTTTAACAATAATTTCCGGCCTTTTTGCATTAATTTGTCTGTCTGTATAGATGGCTTACTCCCATAGAATTGTGACATCTTTTCTTTCTCTAACCGGTGCTGGGTAATGTTCATACCAGTGTTTGTTTATATATTTTCCATAGTGTTCGCACTATTATGTATAATATTTGCCTGAAAGTTGCTAGTGAAATGACTTTGGTCCTGCGCAACCTATTGCAGGATAATATTCTGCCCAGTCAGTCAGGTCTTGTTCGAGACATCATCGCCAAGAGCATGTATCTCGTATAGCACTAACTGACTGGCTGAATATCATGCCAAGTTCTATATTTAGTGGGCGATTACACTGTGCAATCTTTTATTATTATTATTATTATTATTATTATTATTATTATTATTATTATGATTATCTCAGCATTTAGGCTGTTATATTCTTCGAACATCATCACGTGTCCATTGATCACTTTAAATACGATTTGTTAAACTTTAAGGCATTACGATCGGATTTAATCAATAACTGATCATTGTGAGCAATAATGAATAAGACGCGGATAACCAAGATATGGGCAACCAAAAGAAAATAATCTGCCCCCAAAGAGTAAATAAAAATGTTAAGTACGAAATTCCCTAAGTTCAACCGGATCGAGAGACACAATCAGAAAGCAAAGGGTGAAGTATTTTGATAATTTCAAGATGAAGAAATAAATTCTACTGCAAATATTGTGAATAATGCTTATTGATTTCTATAAATATCTTGTATATCGTTTTATAAAACAGGACATTAACTGTATGTTTCTACATGTAAACTATTAATGACTATAGGATAAAAATATCATACCATCCATCAGTTAACTAAAACACAGAATATAAATTGCACAAGTGGATCAAAACGACTAAAAACATTTTGGAAAAACCCAGACCAAGGCAAATTTCACTAGTGAGTGTGAAAAGCAAAATTATGGATCTTAATTGAATAAGAAATCGAAAATTGTTATATGAGGTCACACCTAAAGAAGACAATGCTTCCTGGAGCCGGTCACATGACGAGATTCACTACTTAAGAATATTCAAGGGTGAGGTTAACTGGCGGACCTTGTGGCAATGTAATAAAAATAATTTCAAGAAGCTGAACCGGATGTAAGTGTAGGTCACAGATTCATTCGACCTTTTCTTCCAATTTTCCTTTTCTTCATTTTTCCTCCACGCCGCCAAAGAAAACAACCACAACAACTACAGGACACTCTAGGTGCAATTTCTTTATTTATTTTACCCTTTTTCTCACCCTGTCGCCAACCTACCAAAAAGGGTAAAGAACATAAAACTATATTCTACTACTATCAGTATACCCCAGGGACACTTACCTACTTCTTGCTATCAAACCATGAACTCTAAACTTTTGTTGACATTTTAAATGCTTATATGTTTCGTTCAACAATTTTAAATACAAAACTACATGCATTAAATCAATGAAAATTTTTCTTCTCACCAATACGTTTTAGTGTTCACTTAACAAATTTCACTTATATTTTTCTTCTTAAAATTTTGTTATTCTGTTCATAAATCATTATTTTAATGTACAAATGAAACATTTTATCCATCTCAGTATTTTTTCAAATTACTGATATTTAAATTGTGAGCACTTCGGTTGTGTTTTGCACAAGGCCAATTTACTAAGCATCACCGATGCCCTTACATGACTTTCAACGATTTTCGGTTAACATTTACCTCGATGAAATCCAACACTTTGTTAAATATATTAAAACGAAAGCATAAAATCAAGCAGAATGTCTCGGCTTTTTTCATCAGCATCACTTCAAGCAAGGCAGTAAAGCCACTAAAACGGAAGGGGTTACAGGGTGTAGAAGAATCAAGAACTGAAAAAATAATAGTGTGCGGGAAGAGGAAAGAGTAATCGGGAGGACAGTGGATAGCGGTTAACACTGCGTTTAAATATTTTCATATTAAAGTTGGTTAAAAACCATGCAGCTGAAAGATCCATAGGCGAGAATTGCTAGATAAGAAACTGTTAGAATAGAACTTACGGCTACGTCTAGCGAGCTCAGTAGTAAATTAAAGAAATCACGATAGCAGGCTCGAAGCTAACTTCAATTCATAAAGTCCATGTACCAGAGCAAATTACTCATCCGAACAATTACCATGGAAGTATTAAAAAAAAACCAATAAAGCACAGAGGAGAAATCATACAATGGTGGTTAAGTCACCGAAGCCAAGCGGTTAGGTCAGTACCAACATATTAAGATTATTCTTTGGTTCTTATCAAAGAGCTCAAGGTAAATGACACCAGCACGGAATTATATATGACAGCAATACTCTAAGCTTAGACGAGTGGTAGAATGATAAATATGTAAAAGAGACTTCGGGGATATTGTTTTTCCCGACACGTGAACCAAGGTTTTGTAGCCGCTTATGTTTTAGATACCTAGTAACACTACTCATTTTAACGTAAGTAAAAACGTGATTTAGTGTCTGTATAACCAAAGATTATAATGCATCAGTTTTTCAGTTGGCGTATTTTTAACTTAAAAAGTAATATAATCGATTTTCCATATATTTCTTTCGAATAGAACACGTTTGCCT
This sequence comes from Ascarosepion bandense, assembly GCA_037127315.1. Taxonomy (NCBI): domain Eukaryota; kingdom Metazoa; phylum Mollusca; class Cephalopoda; order Sepiida; family Sepiidae; genus Ascarosepion; species Ascarosepion bandense. The sequence goes on from JBBBDQ010000614.1 coordinate 7,728,240, forward strand.
AGAGGTAGTTTCTCACATCACTTCATGTTGGCTCAAAACTATGCTATTTATAAAAACAATTCAAGCGATGTCCTCAAATAGCTACATCAGATGAAAGATTCCACATGGATGTCATACCTGGATTCAAACTTGTTCAAGTGAATCTAAACTGTCACTTATATACGACGAAGACGAATAGTTTTTTGGCAATTGAGACCTGTAGGCTTTAGAGATGACCATGCTTGTTTGAACGTTGTTGGCTGGTGCTACAAAATCAAAAACAAAGTACTGTACAAAAAACAGCAGCAAACTCACAAAGACGTTCAAGAGCAGTAACAAGTAAAATCATTCGCACATGTAAACGTAACAGAAAATAATGACGTAATAACAAATCTGACGTTCCACGTAACATTAAACAATAGGTTAGGAATAAAACCACGATAAATATTGAAAAGAGCTACATCAGGTAATGGACTTGAAGAAACTATTACTTTATTTGTTAATATAAAGATATAATTTTAATATAAAGATATAATTTTAATACAAAGATATTATAATTTTCAACCACCAACAACATTGGCTGCCGGGCCAATAAAACTCTGAAGTTTACTTGCAAGGGCAATGTTATTAATCTGCGATGTTAATATTCCAAAATGCAAATTAAAGCTGTTATCAAAAGTTGAATTTCCAAATTCGAAATGCATTGCACATTTATTTACATGAAAGATTTTTATAATCTTTTTAAGAGATTGCTATCAATACATTTTATATATTCGTTTTCAATTCAATTATGACTAGAGCAAATTTCGATTTCTTTTTTTCAGTAAATCATTAACTTACAATATACCTGGTGTTTATGTTTGTTCCAGTTTTAAAGTAAATCGAACAAAAAATTAGGTTATACATGGTGCCATGTTTTTTCCCACTGGGATTATTCTAAATAGGTAGGTCCGTATCTCCTTGCAAACTCTCAACAGCTGCTGTTGTTTTCTGTAGTTGTTAATAGTATAAAGAGAATTAAGTGACTTTGAATGCTGACCATATAGAAATACTTTTAGTATTTACTGTTCAATATAAGGTATTTTTCATAATATGGTTTCCATGAAGTTCATGTGCACTTTAAAAATGTATAACGTTTTTGTATTTGTGATAGAAATAATCTGTAAAAATGAGCTTGAACATTTAAACTTGAAAGATAATACAGTGTTTCAACAAGATGAAGATCTTTGTCACTTTGCTCTGCGTATTAGACAGTTTCTAAATCAGGAATTCCTTAAAAGATGGATCGGAAGGGGTGGACCATTTTATTGGCCTATACGTTTGCCAGATTTGACTCTTTTAGATTTTTAATGGGGACATGTAAAAACAATTGTGTATGCAACCAAACCGACTTCATTAGAATATTTAAAAGCTAAGAAAAGTCATTTGATTTCAGGCAATACTGTAAGTCAGTGAACTACAAAATCGTATTATTCTTTGTATTGTTAATGATGTAGAACACGTGGAAACTTAAATAAAATTTCAATAATACCTGAAAATATATAGATTTACATCTTTTTAATCCATTTTACAAATTATTTGTATCGCAAATACAAATAAAGTTATATTTTTTTTAATGTACACGAACGTTATAGACACCATGTATATTATGCACAACAGTGCATGGAACTCCAACACAGAATGACAAAAGAAAGCTTCACGCCGTTAATTTTATTTGTATATAATTTAACTTAAGTTTTCTTGGATCATTGAAAATTGTAATATATTTAATATCCTTACAGTTATGTCTAAAGATTACTATTCGTTCTTGTAATTCAAATCAGATAAAGGGTTTAATGTAACTGACCATATATAAATCTGCCGTAAAAAAAACCCAAAAAAACCGAATGGATATAAGTCAGATTTGTCTTCGCTTAACCATCAGCACCAAACGACCCACAAACACTTTAGACAAAAAATAGAAATAAAGTCTTTTTATGCATATGCAACATTCAACCACGGATCAGCTATGCGTCAAACGTCACGTCTTTAATGCAAGTTAGTGCAACATCTGACATGAAAACCTACCTGTGTTGCTACCAGCACAGAAGGACTGTACTCTCAAAACAGTTCATTTTTGAAGAGTTAGTCAGTCAGTTGCCATACGTGACACACGCTTGGGCGATCATGCCTCGAAAGAGACATGACTAACTGGGCAGAAGGGTATCTCACAGTAGTTTGCCATTAATTTCTGCGGAAGCCTGGTTGCCAGCTAAGTCTATATTATTCAATCTGTTCTGTTATTTACCCCCATAACTGGAGGGAAGAGACGGATTAATATATTTCCGGTAATTGCGCGTAAGTGAATGCAAGTAATTTCACTGAAATTTGAACTCGGCTCCCCTAATTCTCCTTCCGAGCCGATAACGACTGCACGTCAACGAACATCCGTACATTTTGAAGAGTACACAGCTTTTATTACAACACGCACACATCGCCAAGGTCTTTTTTTAATGTTAGTTTGGTTCTCATCTAAAATAAACAGATTGCCATTTGCAACACAAAATATTCACATTTACTTATCCATGGCCGTATTTTATATTCCAGAATATGGAAATACTAGACTGAAATTAAATGGCTGAAAATACAGAAACGTATGTGATTCAATCTTACTCAAATTAAATGTATTCAAATATTATTTACACTGTTCGGATTAGTGTCTCAACCTTTATCTTTTAAAGGTGAAGGCAACAGTACGGACAGTGTAAATAATGTAAATACTAATTCATTTCATAAGCATAGACAAATATATTCCACTTTTTGCCCAATTCCAGATTATTTTAACGCAGGATAATATGTTAACTATTTCCAAATTACCTAAACAAGGAGACCTCCAGATTTTTCGCTCAGAATACTTAGGAATATACATACTGTATAGGTCGACAAACAAGCGTACGATAGGCTACTAGTCGCTCAAAATTTAAACATAGTGGTAAATGAAGTCAGCCTACAGTATATAATAACCATTTCCAAATCTACATAACGCCACACTAATTACCTGTATATAGAGACGCTAACGATAATATATTTTCGTATGCGTTTTATAGCAAGCAACCTACAATACATATTGTATATTGCATTGATATAAGTAATCACATGTTTAACCCTCTAGGGCCATTCGTATCATATTTGATACAGTATGAAAACAAGCCTTGAAAGAAATATTTTCCTGAAAAATTTTTTAAGAGAAATATTTTATAAATTTAAATTGAAAGCAGTACTGACTGCTCAGTCAATGAATACCTTATGTTTCCTTATAGGGAAATACCAAATGTTTCCTTATAGGGAAATACTGTATCAAATATGATACGAATGGCCCTAGAGGGTTAATGTGCATCAGTTGTACTAATAAACAAATTAATGTCAAAATTAACTCCTATAAAATATTACTGTCATTACTAGTATGAAATTGCGCAGGTGACACGCTTAGAATGCTTCGTTGGTTTAATGTCCGCTTGAGTTGAACAGCGCCTCGGCCAGTGGTTACACTTAGTGTATCATCAGTTGGGTGTGATGCGTGCTACATCACATTTTCCATCCAAAAGACGATAAACTAAACTTAGATTCAACAATCATCCCTGGTATCGGATTCCGACCTATACTAAGGGTATTTACCACTAATTGAATAATACCAAAATATGCATACGGAATTTATGTTACTATATAATTTTTTGTTATTAATTTATCTATTAATATGCCAAAATGTTCACCAAAAACAGTTCCTAATGATGTATATTAATGGCAACCTGCTGGAAGTACATTAAGTGGTGTATAGTAATTGTTGGGAGTGATAATCCACCTATTTACAACTCGCTTGTAAAGATTGGTATTATATACCCGCCATATAAGTCGGGCCCTACATTTTGTAAATATTTTTCAGGCTTGAGATATCTACTAGTAAGCCGCAGTTTAAGTTAAGTCTTCTAAAAGGAAATGTTTTCTCTTTTGCAGACAACACCCGAAGGATTCACAAACGGTCTCTAGATTTATATCGAAACTGTTTTACAATAATTGTTTTACAAAGCTTGTAAATGTGACAAAATCAATTCTCGTTTGTAACAGACATTTACCAAGGGAGCTAACTCTTTCAGAATAAATTTAAACTGACTCTTCATGTGAAACTTTGAGTAGATGTAGAGTTAAAAAAGTTGCTCGAAAAAACTAATGTCATCTCAAACAGGACAGTACAATATATTTATTGAACTAACTGAAATACAACAGTCAGGAGATTTCTTTTGGCAGGTAACAAGAAATTGTATAGGTCAGAGCTTTTAGCTGCAAATGTGTGCACATTTTATGTAGTTATGGGCCAGTAGCTGACTTAAGTGCTGTCACAACCTCTTATCCTTCGACCAATCGATTTATGTCTTTCCAAAAAATTTAACTCTGAAATGACTCTTATGTTATCTGCGTTTTAATGTAGATTGTTGTCATTCAAATTATTTTGTCATTTCTCTCATCTTATTTATATTGAATTCTATCTCAAATATATTTTACAGACACGTGAAAAGTAATAAAAACAAAACGAATAATTTCGTCTTAGGATGTTTCACACTTTACCTGATCACGTATACGTCGTCTTTTGCGCTTGCTTTTATTATCTGACAGCATTTTCTCTTTACGTTTTGTACTGATGGAAACAGTTTTTGTCTTAACTTAGTTGATACGAGTGACAGTTGTAGGGCTGAAACCAACAATATCCGCGATCTCTTTGTGTTCGTGCAGCGTTACAATGTTCGTATGCTTCCTAGGTGTAATGTCCATCGCCGACAATGGCCGTAGGATAATAAATCGATAGTAGAAACAATAATGTCAGGGCGTGATCAAAATCTAATGACCTGACGGATGACGAAGTATTTTTCAAGGACAAACAAATTTCATAAAACATCCCGAAAATAGATCCATATTACTGCACACAACTTCAAACGACCTAATCTGAGTAATACTAATTACAGATTACATCCTGTCACTCCCATGGGTCTAAAACGGACCGTATATTGAAAGAAAGGAAAATATTTTGTTCAATTAATTTGCACAAGGGTGGATAAGAAAAGAAAACGGGCATATCACAAGGGTATTTCCCTGTAAAACAAGAATTAGAACTCGGCTCTCCTGTTAATAAGTAAGAGCCATTATCCATTGCACCATCCCCAAATCCAAGCTTACAGTACCTGGTATTCTCGAGCAGTCACTCATCCAGATAATGACCAGGGACGACGTTGCTTAACTTCTTTAACCATGTCGGAGCCGGACATTGAACAATGACTTGACAGTAGATGTTTATTTTCGATGAGATGTTATCTCGCCCTGTATATTATCAGTAGTACATTGAACGATCATATTACGAAAATGAACAAATAAGCATCGTTTATTTTTTTGTTTCGTTTTGTATATTGCTATATTTTTTACTGTATTTACAGGAAACAACGAATTTCCAATGAAGAATTATATGTTATCCTACCAAATGTTATTGACATTATCTGTGCATATTCTTTATCGGTCATTGCTGGTAAAGCAAACATTGCTTTCTGCATAAGCCTATGGCATACAAAATATTGGAAATAATCAATAGACTAACTAGTAACAATTCTATTAACCAAATAATAGAGAACACCAGAATTAGAAAAGATGAAGTACATAGAGCCAAAGATGACCAAATTGATCAGAAAATTTTTTTAACCTGTTATAATTTCAGATCAGTCAGTTAAATAGATAAATAAACAGCTACATTTTTATTACTGTACCTATTATTGATAGTAGACGTAGTGTTTGACATCTTCACAATTTCCTGCAAGAAGAATTGTATTTACTTATGTTCTCATTAAAATTCGTATCCGATTTGAAGTACAAAAATAAGAGTAATCTTTAAATAAGAGAGATTGGGCACATATCTAATAACCAGCAACAAATCACAGAACTGAAATCAAAAACCAATTAAATTATACATGTGGATATTTATTTGAACGGCCTGTGTCGGATTTCTAGTAAAGAGTTGGAGTAAATATTATCTCATATATTTAGCAGTAAATATTACAAGCTTTTATTGTTCTGATAATATCAGTCAGCTTAGCTTCTTGGCTCTCCTAAATCCTTCGGAAATTATAAAATATTAACATATATAAGCAAATATAACAAAGAATTTACTAAAGAATAAAACAATTCTAAAAAAAAAGTATTCAAAATATAACTTGAACAAAAGTGTGACAAGTTAGTTTTCTGAATCGATACCTATTACAGAAACGTGTCGGCAAATAAGTAACAACAACACCTTCTCTCTCGTATTGCCTATTTAGTTATCTGGGGTAAGCAACCATATTCCTTTGCGATTAATATTTTGATCGATACAAATGAAGGAAAAAGGCGTACTACAAACAGGCAGCATTCTCTCTCAATAATTGTAAAGTTTACTCATAAAAGATTTCTCTTTGTTAGCATCTGTGTCAATAATTATGAAACGCATAAAAACAGTTTCTATCATGACAATCATACTTTGTCATATTGTAACTCATAGTTTGCATTCACATTAAAAGGAACAGGCAGCAATCTTACTTTTTTCTCGAGTCGTTCATAAGCTATTCTGAGCAAAGGAAGAAGAATTAGGTCATATATGTTTATCTACATAATAGAATACATATTTATTCAAACTGATATGCATAACTAGTGTTTTATTCTTACAATACTTTGGTCGCTATACCACCTGCTTTAAGGATATGACTTTTGTGTTTGGTAAACATTTGAATACAATTTTATCCAATTAGTTTATTGTTCTCACTGAATGCTACAGAATATATAGACATCACCTTTATTCAATTATTGTATAATAATAACAATTCAACAATTCAAACTTAAATTGTATATTCAGTAGACAGATATACACAGTGACACATATATTTGCGGCGAACTCCTGGATTTTTTGCGACTTCATTTAAAGTAATTTAATAGATTTTTTCGGTCATAGAAAATTTAACTTTCTGAAGGTTTTTGCCATATATTCCGAAAGAATAATAATAATAATAATAATAATAATAATAATAATAATAATAATATAATAAATAAATAAATAAATAATTTTCATTAGAGACTACAATTTAACATGTGCTTTCTTATTGATTTGGCTGTCTCTGCAAATTATAATATATTGTTGCAAATCTTCAAAATATACCAAAGTACAAGGAACTGGAAATTGAAATCTAAAGATCTGGTACGTACGAACATCAACAATACCAGTTGTAGTAGTATCCCTCGGTTCGACTGGAAAAAGTTTCGATAGACTCATTGACGGAATCCCTGCTAAACCAAGCCTCAAAGAGATACAAAACGTACTCTCAAAAACAGCACACATTTGACAAAATGCTTTATCAATGTAAAATGTTACTGATCTTTTTTTTAAATCAAAGTATCAGTGAAAAATGTAATGCTACCATATCTCACCTTAGGTATAAAAATGCGACTCCGAAATAAATGAGTACATAACAGAAAAAATTAAATTAATTAAAATGTTAATTATTATTATCACTACTAATACTACTGTTGCTGTTGCTACTTACTAAAGATTAAGTATGTGTAGGAAGAACTAAAATATTAACAATGATTTAATAATTATCGAAAAAAAGATATTGCCTGAGATGAAAATACAAAGGAAATAGCAGACTACGACAAAGTCAAGGAAATGGTAATATATTCCATAGATTATAAACTGGTTTGATAATCTAGTCATTTCTAATATCATTCAGTTCTTATTATAAGAGAGTAAAATTGGCATGTGGTGCTGAGTCACCAGAAGTAGATCTGGAGTGTGGTATTTTTCATGTCGAGTATGTTATGTGTCTGAACACTCCAAAATACTCGCTATATTCTATAGAAAGTCGTTATAAATTTCCTAGTAATCAACCATTTAATATTCATGGATATCTGGCCGGAATGAAAGGTTTTATAACATTTGATTTATTCAGTCTCTCTTTCTCTGTATCTGATCTATAAGTATTAAATTCTCTAAATTCCTCTTCCACATGTTCCATAATTTTAAGTTGTCTTTTCTTGATAATAACAATGAGTTTCCCTTTGGATTCCATCATATCCATAACCTCGCCTTGGCTCACATGTTCGGTCCAGTGCTCTTCTGTAGAACTACATTTTCGTTGTTTTAAGTCTTTCCTCAAATTTAATGAGAGTATCCAGAATTTGCTGCATTGTTGAAGGACAGACATTACATAACCATCCATTCTTTATTTTGTTTCTCACGAAATGGTCCTGTCTCTCAATACTTAGCTTTTGCAATGCATCCTTGGCAATTCCAATACGCATTCGGAGTCGCACTTTCCATCCTATACCAGAACACTGCCAAAGGAAATTTAAATTTCGGTAACTTCTTGACTTTAGCATTCCCGACAGGGTTGGTTTTTTTTTTTGGGGGGGGGGCGTCCATTTTTTTTATTAATGATAATGCCTTAAGTTATTGTATTGGTTTAGTAGGAGTATTCATTGGGAAGTGTGACGTATGGTTCAGTTCAGGGTAAAAAGAAGAAATGTTATCAATATTAGTAGGAGGTGTTGCTACGAATAGATAATCACAGGATATTATGGGATTTCTCATTCCAGACTGATGATGTCATTGGTGAAAAAAGACCCGATATTATTAGTAATATTTGCTGGCCACTCGTATAGGAGGATATCTAACTACCAGTGCGGTTAGCTATCCTCTATTGCAGACGCCTGCTGAAGCAAACTTTTGTTTGTTCAACGCCCACAGAGTCCACCAGTGTTTTATGGTACAACTATGATGAGTGGACCTTAGTGAAGGTTTCTGGAAGAGAGCACGTTATCTAGCGTGAACAACATTCTGAACAAAACCAGGACGCTCAAACTTTCTGTCACGATGACTAGTGATTTCTACCTAGAACAACTATAGATGACTTCTCAAAGGGAGCCATCTATCCAATTTCACTCACAAGTCTTGGGTCAAAATGTGGTATGGTTTTTCAATCAATTTCCAAGAGTGCTGCACGCTGGTAACACCTCCTCAAGACAGATAACATCAAGAAGTCACTTTCCTAACAAAGCGGCCATTGTGAGATTCGAACCTGTGCTCCATGGTCAGAAAGCGAATGTTCTAACCACTTGGACAAGTGTAACACTGTAAGTGTTTCTTATGCATACACGTTAAACCAAGTAGCGACGGACCCTGGATTCGAACCCCAGAATAGATATTTGAAGAATATCTCTGTGTGTATTTTTTCTTAGGAAGGGCTTAGAATGAATGGGGTAAAGAAATGATCGCTGTGGTGGCCTGGAGATAGAAGAAAGGCGATACACAAAACATTCACGAAATGACATCAACTGATATGATAACAATGATATGATAACATCTGAAAAATGACCATATGTCAAAGCTGGCCTTCCGAAGGGAGAGAATTCTGTTACTTTCTTCCTTGTTTGTCGTTCTTTCCTTTTCTCTCTCGGAGAAGAGATAAAGAAGCAAATGGAAAAGGAATTATTGGTCGACTTCGAAAAAAAGACCACCCACACAAGGATGGATTTGTAATTGACGCTGACAAGTGAATGTACAAAATCAACAGAATCATGTCTCCAAACTTCGAGGTTTGCAGATATCGGCTTGAATTCGTGAGTGGTAATTTAAGACAGATACACGAAATCGGCATTAGACTGTCATGGAGAAACATTCCAATCACTTACCACTATATTGAAATGGTTAAAATAAAAGGTAACGGATTTAAATAACAAGTGAGATACGTCAGAGAGAGACGAAAGAGAGGGACGTCAGAAGAACAGAACCGCTCGGAACGCGTTGGATTGAAGATGTAGAACATTCTCTATCCTACTACACTAGTAGACACGTACACCTTTTCTAAGCGGAAACCAAGGAAAGTGGTATATACAGATTATATTACTTCTAACAACGAATAGTCATAGTTGCAGCAAGTAATTTGTGGATTATGAAAAAAGTTGGATTGTATTTTTATACTTATTTTTACTCTCTCTCTCTCTCTGTTTCTCTGTCTGTCTATCTGTCTCTCTCTCTCTCTCTCTGTTTCTCTGTCTGTCTATCTGTCTGTCTGCCTGCCTGTCTCTCTCTCTCTCTTTCTCTCTCTCTCTCTCTCTCTCTTTCTCTCTCTCTCTCTCTCTCTCTCTATCTTGTACAAAAAATTACTATATAATCATTAGTCCACAAAGACTTGCCTTTGTAACTGTCATAACAAGACAGTAGCAAAGTCCAGGTTATGTGGACTAATGATGTTTTTTCTTGTCTGTTTCCCTTTGTGTCTGCATTATGCACTCAACCATTTCTTGATTTTCAGTTGTCGGATAATGCAACACGAAAACGACCGCCCCCTTTTTGTCAGGTCTTTAGTTTTCTCTAAGTTTAAAAATCGCAGCGTGGCAGAGAAAGTGAAGGGTTTCGACTGATCATTTTATATCTTCGATCAACTAGGGACGGAACAGAGCAATATATTTTCAAACTTTCTCATAATTGTTCTTACACTTTAATTCATTTTAATTCAACGTACATAAAACAGGCTTTACTGCTTTTCGCATACTCATCTCTTTTTAATCGTGTTCGAGTTTAATTTAAGGAAGCCATCATGGTACACATATAACATTTTGTCAAAAAGTAATTTTGATGTGATTTAAAATCAAAGGAATAATAAATAATCATTAACTTGTATTTGCGGTGATTTATCCCATGATAGAAAGGTAACGTTTGTAAAATGGAAATCAATTCGAGAATCACATATTTGCAAAATTTTATTAAAATCCCCTTTAGATATAATTCTACTTAAATACAGTCAGTCATACCTGATACATCCAGTAGAAAATTTTCACGTGGGTAGCTATTATTTTCTGCACCAACTCAGGCTATATAACCTTGTATGTGTTGCTATCCAAACCATAGCTGGAAGGAGAAGAGATGTATTAATATATTTCGCAAGAGTATTTGTGTGTAAGTAAATCAACGAACTCGACTTGAATTTTAACACGTTTCTCCAATTTCTCAGTCCAAGCCAATATTCCTTACAACACGAACCACATTCACACTGATGAGCTGTGATACAGCAAAAAAGTCTTGTATGTGACTGACTATTATATTATGCTCTATTTACGATTGAGCTCTCTAGAAAAGAAAGATTTAAAAACAGTTTCCACTTCAGCTATATAAGCATGACTCTTCAGAAATGAATTGAGTTCTTTTCGTGACTGGCGTGTGTATACACTGCTTATATACAACACGTTAAAATTTCCCTTCTCTGATTCCATGCGCCTTTATCTTAGGGAGTAGCGAATCCGACAGACACCAAAGCCGTCGACTTTAGATCGCTTCCAGAAGCAAGTGGATCTGTCTACCAACACTGATGAGATGTGATACAGCAAAACAGGCTTGTATGTGGATGACTATTATATATATATATATATAATAAACTAAATTCCTTTCAGCTTATCTATATACTATTTACATTATTTGGATTATTGCCATTTGTACGACGTTTCAGTCGTTGTGCTAGTAATTTCAAACCGAAACCTTTATTACGATCACTGGGGTATAACATTCTCATTCTTTTTGCGGAGTCTCTTTCGGTAGTCCTACGTTATCTTCGTCTAAATAGACTCACTAAGTTACTTGTTCACCACTACTGGTATCAAACACGCGACTCAGTGTGTCCAATCACTGACACTAAATAACGTTTATATGTACTGGGCCAAGTACCTTTAAAAGACCAACTGAATTTCTTGAACTTATAAACCTAATGTCCAGTAATCATTTTACAAGAGTTCATATTGCAATTTTTGATGTTAATGGTTTTATTTAGTATTTTTACTAGAATTCATTGTTCAGGTTTTTATGTTAATGTTTTTCTCTAATATATTTTATCAGAGCTCGTATGGCAATTTTTTGACACCAATGATTTTCTCTGTCCCTCCGTATTACTGGTACTCATATTGTGTTTATCTCTATTTTTGTTCGGCCTAAGGAATTTTTGTAGACTATCATATGCGCTGATTCTTTATGTTCACATAGTTTCCAGCGGCGTTATATTACTTCAGCTTCATCCCATAGGAGGCGGCGATCCACTTTCTAGCTCCATATGCGGTCAGTAGTACTTTCTATAGGCACATGATACAGATGGACAAAGAAAATCATATGTGGGGTCTACAAAAAGAATTTTTAAAAACGGATGGAATAGTCAAGAATCTACATTTAATATAAAATGCTTAAACAATGTACTAAATTGACTAGCCACGCGTAGAAATTAAAAACCAAAAATGGAAAAGACTCTGATATAACATGGAGTATAGTTAAAAATGACAAATCTTGCAACAGTGGTGATGTCTTCAGATTGTGCCAATAAGAAAAGTTAACTATTATATTGTTTCCAGAACCAAAAAAATACTATAGGAAATATCAGAAATAATCTCCAGATGTAATAACATCAAAAAATACATCTTAGCATCATGCATATCTGGATAAAATAATTTAAAATCCATAAGTCACTCCTCCCTAATTTTGAAAATCCTCGGTTGTTTAAAATTCAAGTCAGGCGTTCATAATAATTCTTGTTGTACGTTTGAAACACGCTGGAAAATTATAAATCACCTGAAGATACTGAAAGTTTGAAACTTACGTTGTAGAAATAAAACAATTTCAAATGAAAATTATTGAAAATTATTGAAAAGTTTTCCATTATAACAGTATTGAGAATGTTCCAATATAACTGGGTACTGGTTTAATTCAATTATAACCGAAAACTGATATATATATATATATATATATATATATATATATATATATATATATATATATATATACACTCCGGCATATACGCATCGCTCATTCAATAATGAATTGGATCACTATGGCTATTGGGCGTGTATAGTGATATACGCGCTAAAATGTATGGTTTCTTCTACCGAGCGCTCGTGGCCCAGAAGTAGATTCACCGCCTGATGCCAATTCGGTCGGGTTTCAATCCTGGGTTAAAAAGCAATCGAAGTCTAACCGTACTGATGAGCTGTGGTACAGCGAAACAGATCTGTCTGCGGATGACTATAGTGTGCATATATATATATATATATATATAGAGTTTGTATTGAACTCTTTTTTTAAAAACAGTGTTTCCTTCGATCCAAACTTTTATTCCATTTATACTTACCCTATATATATATATATATATATATATATATATATATGTGTGTGTGTGTGTGTGTGTGTGTGTGTGTCTGTGTCTGTGTCTGTGGTAGTTCCATATAATATTTTTTAATATTTCATGTCTCATATGAAATTTTATTTACACAGAGAACTCTAAAGGACAATCTATTTTTAGTTTTCTCATCCGTCATAATTTTGTTTCATTCCAAAACACGTGTGGGAGCAAAATGAAATTCCAGTTGCTGCAGTCTCCAGACAATTATCTTCTTATTAGCTTAGTTCAAGCGGAGACACATTCTCTTAAATGAATCGCAGATTTCTTAAATCGATGCTAAGTGACAGAGTGAAGAGACGTGAGACTGTCACCAAATTGTTATATTTGACAGCATTTACGTTTGTCATATTCCACTGGTAAAAAAAACAAAAAAAAAACATTAAATTGACAAGTGAGAGGCGGAGATATCTGTATGCTCCGAACAAATCGGGCCGTTTGAAACGATGTTACTATTCTCTATTGCTTTGTTTTTCTATCTGGGCAGGGAGATCATCACTTGAATAGCAACGCTGTCAACTCATCAAGAGGATTTTTCTCCTTATTTTGCATTCCTCTGTTTTGAATGATATTTTAGAGACTTTTTTCTATAGTCAATTAAAATCGGGACCCTTGCCAATAGAAGACAAGAGTTGTCACAAATACATCGCAAATAGATTTAGTTGAAACTCCACCTAGGGAAGAAAATAATACAAGCGTTGTACACTGTGTGAAATTTGAAATTAAAAATTAATTCAAAGAAGATTTCTGTATGAATTCCCTGTGTGTAATAAATGAATTCAAGGTTTTACTAATAGTTAATTTACAACATGAAAGTCCTACTAACCGAAAAGCATAATTAAAATGTCAAATCCAACTATGAAAGAAGACTTTTAAAACGCTGGAGGATGTATATCACCACAGTTTTTTTTTCTTTTGCCGTTCTAAGTAATATTTGATAATTTAATCTCACATTATGTCCCAGTGCTGCTATCCGTCAATACAGTTTTTGTTTCTCTAATATATTTAGCTTTTCTTGCTTCAGTATTGCCGCAGAGTGTTATATTCTCTATACTTTTATTCCTCTATATGTTTTAGAAAAGTTTCAACTTCTTTTATATTGTAAGTATAAGTTATCTTGTTGTTTAGAGCATTTTTAAAATTCTGAATTATTCATATATATTTTTTCATATGGTACTTTTAACATTTGTCGATAGACACACATGCCGTTTTGATTTTTTTGTTTGTAAAGAGTTTAACCGACATATCATATAACAGGTGAATTGCTACATAGCAATTCTGGAATCTTAAAACTTTATTTGTATTCCGTAAGATATCTTGGATATATTCGAACTTTCGAATTTCTGCTTCCGTCTTTTGTTACAACCATTTCAAGACAGGTAAATTTATTTGCCTATTTGATTGTAACGTCATCAGATCACAAGTTACAATTTACATCTCGGGCTTTCTATTTTGCTGATCACTATGTTTTATAACGCATACATTGACGAATGAAAAACAGCCCGATCGCCACATTTTGGAATCAACTCAGGTGTTGGTATGCACAGTAGAAGCCATGATTGTGAAAAGCAGCTGATGTATGTTCCTGACATTATATACATCATCTCTACTGGATTGAAAGACAGAGTTGCACTAAAGAGATCATAGGCTGACTATGAAGGATTATGTTTAGAACTGTGAAATATTGCATTCTCTACTGGATCGAAATACAGAGGTTCACTAAAAAAGTGCATAGGCTGACTATGAAGGATTATGGTTAGAACTGTGAAATATTGCATATGTGAATTTCCGATCTTTTCATTCATACGTACATTGTTTTATTTAGGTAAACTGACAGCTGACTCTTCATGGAAACCTATTGATTAAAAACGTCATCAGTAGCAGATATAATGTCATTATAACTGCGATATTGGTTCTCTGCTAAGTGTTTTTCATGTTGGGGAATAGATGATAGTTATATCAGGAGAATAGGTAGATTTATCATCTGGTTCAAAGCCACGCCCAGAACATATTGAAATCAAGAATTTTTGCGTTGAAATATTAACCAGATGAATAACCATTTTGTCATTTTTCCTTGGCTTTTAGTTTTGACAGACTTTACTAAAATGCTTCAGCAATTTAATATATAACTCTCCATTGATGATGATATTTTTTAATATAGACTATAAACACAGAACATTTTATCCAAATCACTTTCCCTGCATATGAAGGGAAGATAGCCTTCTTTGGAGCGGGTGAAAAGGCGGCTTTCCACTGCATGGATTGTCTCTTAATCTCTTACTCAAAGTGATGAACCCAACACACATCTCCGGTTAAGAAATGTTCAAGGAAACCAGGTGGATATGCCTCCAACAATGTCAGAATTTTCCGTGATATGATGAGTCGTAGCTCTTTTAATCTGGCGTAAGAATACGTGGAACGCAACGAGCAGCAATTATTCTTATGGCAATTTCAATTTTGCCGAATATTCTGAACTCTCTCACGTGATATCTTAATATTGGATACTTCATTTATAACCCAACCGCCTGTCATTCATCAAATTTGTCGAAAACTCACAATGCTATTCTCGTTGGTAGCTGTCGGATGCGATTCAGATCTTGAAATATCTTCAAAACTCTCATTTCTCTTTTAAATTCAGCTCTCCACTTTTGCAAAGTTGACAAAGACGTCGCATCATACATTTTCCTTTTTGATAAAACTTTTTTTCTGGATGAAATTTATAAGACCAGGATGCAAAATGTTGTCCAGTTTCTAAAGAGTTCGCTTCTTGTTATATCAATATCTTCTGGAAGAAGACAATGGACGTTTTAATAAGAAGAGTTGAAATTATTGCATTCAATAAATCACAGCTCCAGCATCACTCATTCATGATCAGGCCACCCCAGAAAATGTTTAACATTTTGTTCTCATTCCTACTAACTGCATTTCCCTACATGTAACATTTTTTGCTACATGACGACATTACAGATGCTGTGCATATATATGACTAATATAGTATATAAAAAACCGGCCTTAATTATTAGGCCACCACAAATTTATAAAAGAAATAATGTATTTCATTTTATTTTTATCATTTATTGCCATGTACATAATTCTAAATGAAAATAGAACGGTTTTTTGTTATTATTACTTTGCAAAATTATACAAGGCAATCTAGAAACCTTTGCTTCGGCCAGTCAAAAAGAAGAATAGACTATCATGGGGAAGAGAGCACAAAACCTGGACATCAGAACAGTTCATTTGATGCGTTCGTTGTTGTACAGTATTAAGAAAAAAACATTCTATTTTCATTGAGAATTATCTACTTCGCAATAAATACAAAAAATATTATGAAATGTAACACTATTTTTGCATGTGGAAAAATGTAGCATAGTTTAGTATGACGGAGCGAAAGAAATTATTATTAGTTGCATTATTAATTCTGCAGATTATGTGTTCCAATATGAGTAGAGATGAAAATAAACCTAATAGATAATAAAATTGTTAATTGTCGGTCGCAATATGAACACAGCTAATGAATCATGAAAAA
>JBBBDQ010000614.1:7750000-7765000 GCA_037127315.1 Ascarosepion bandense
TGGTATGGCCAGCAGTTAGACTGTGTATACGACAAACAAAAGAATGAGTATCCAGTTTTGGTGAATCGCGGTCGGGCTTTGTTCCAGCAATGACAATGCGTAGCTACATACTGCCCGGATTAGTGAATATGAACTACATCGGAATTAATCGTGTGGTTTTGAAGAGTGATCGACACAGACTTGGCAGCTTGGCTGCAGTCACTATCTCACCGGCGTGACGTGGCTTTCCTGTGCCTCTTCTATAAATACTTTCACGGCATCTGCTCCAATGAACTCAGATCACTGGTGCATCGTAGGTTTGAATTCGCACGAGCTACTACATTGGCAACTAGGTCCCACATTTTTAAAGTGAAACCGATAAAATGTAACCGCAATTTCTATTCTAACAGCTTCTTTTCAAGTACTTCACACCTGTGAAATTCCCTTTAATATACTCCAGGGATTTATATGTAAGGTCAATAGGCATCTCTTATCTAACTAACTCGCATCCATTCTCTCAAGCTCTTTTTTCATATGCCTCACCCCCATCCTCTGTAGTCTTATCCGTCTATTACTCTCCTCCTGACATTTTCTATAATTAAGGCCTTTCTCATCTTTTTCATCTACGTAACCACCTGTGAAACAGTATCAGTAGAATGCCTTGCTTGGGTTAAGATGATTTTAAAAAATGTGTAGAACAACTGTAAATTTTTGTTGTTGCCAGGTTCAAGTTGATTTTAGGTGTTTGGATCCTATCTATGGGTAAATAGTTGACCACTAGACTGAGGTAACAACAGGATGATAGTAACAAAATATGTTTGCAGTAAAAAAAATACCAGCAATATATCTTTTAAAAATATTAAAACAATATATAAAAATAGCAATACATTTCTGCAAAGAAAAGAAATTACAAGCAAAGCACTTTTACAAAAGAAAATAAACTGCACTCCTCCCCGCAAAAATTTAAATTTCGTCATTCTTCTTCAATGAGCCATGTCTCTTCAGTACGTAGGCGATCATGCCCTTCAACGTCTCCCTATCCCTGATAGCTCTTAGCACGCTTCCCCACCCAAACCCAGCATCCACCTTCAAATGTTATCAGCTGCTTTTCCTTGTCTCTCCTTCCTTCTCTCTCTGACCTTGAATGTCAGATTCTCCAAGCCTTCCTTCCTCATCACATTTCCCAAGAACTTTAGCTGTCTCTTCCTGATGCTCAGTATTAATTTCTTTTCTGTTTCATTCCTTTCTAAAATTACAGCATGGCTCATATGCTCGATCTATAATAACCACAACATTGTTCTGCAGAAGCACATTTTAGTTACTTCAAGTTTTCCTTCATCTTTGATAATATTCTTCTGTATTCGCTGACATATTGAAGAACAGACATCCATATGTCGTTCTGCCGCTAAACAGACTAAACCTAAAAATATCTTATAATATAAAGATTGTGATATATTTTTTGGATGATAGAACGGTGAAATAGTGTTATAACTTAGGCTGTTTTGTGTGTATATGGTGATTTTCTAAAGGTAGCTTAGAAACAAAGCCAAAAGTATATGGCATTTAGTGAGGATTAAATTTACTACTCAACTGTCATTGTGCTAGCGAGACAATCATACTAACCATTACACAGCGCTGATGTTCCTTTGTTAATGTGTTTAAGAGATCGTGTTTTACACTTGGCTTGAATATTAGCATAAAGGATAAACTGATTCCCCTGTTCCTTAACAGCCGAATAGTAACGCATTGGCCCCTTAAGATATATCAACTATAAAGTGAAATTTCTTTCTCGAACGAATAGAATTGTCTGTAGAGATGTTTACTCTTATGTTTTTAATTTTAGATCTTTGAACAAAGGTCTCTTCAAAATTGTTTCCCTGTTTTGTTCATGGTCGTATCAAACTGGCAATTGGACGCGTTAAACAGGAGACTTGACTCTGCAGTTCATTATCAGGCGAATAGTACTGGAGTGACACCTAAGACAAATCAACATCTTGAGTGAAATTTCAAGTATCATTAAGGTAAAAGAAGCACCGTTGATGACGAATCGACTAATTAGGTCTGTGTAACTAGCAGTGGAGGTAGCAGTGGCAGTAGCAATTTTCGAAACATTAATGAAACCTTTAACAGTGTAACGGGCAACTGAATTATCCAAGTATTTTGCTGGAAGTCCAAGTTAATAATGAAGATCAAAATAACTTGCTCTTGAATTTTTCGACGTGAACTGCTGTGTGTAGACGCTTAAAAACAAGTTTCTGTTTTTGATTCTGAATATTTAATCAAAGATACTTACCAGGTACCGTTTTGGTGTTATAAAATACGAGTTTTGAAAGAAGGCTTAGATGTGGATTGTTTAACGTAAAGGTAAACCAACCTTTGAAAACGAAAAATTCAATAAATATATAAAGTTTGCTGCCTGTTTGAAAAATAAGCATTGAAATCTATGGTATTCATTTATGCGCTAAGACACACAATATTGAAATAAAGCTGACGTTATTTACTCAGCAACCGGTGAGGATCAACTTCAGGACATTTGTAGATTCGTTCGGAACTTGGGATCCGTCGGTAGCAAAAAGATCACGTATCCTCATTTTTTTAGGCGCAAATAATATGTATTTTTCAGGAAATACGCTTAAATCAAACTTTGTATTGGCTGACTATGTAGATTAACCATTCACGATGAGGGTTTTGCCTTTGTAGTGCAATATATATCGGCTCGGAATAAGAAATCCGTTGCAAGAATATTTCCCTTCTTTGATGCCATGCGCAGATGGCTTAGGGAGTAGAGACTCCGGCTGACACCAAATCGGTCGAGTTTCGATCCCGGCCAGAAGCAAGTGGATATGTCTAGCCACAGTGATGAGCTGTGATACAGCGAAACGGGCTTGTGTGTGGATGACTAATATATATTCTTCAGAACACAACGACGTAATTGTTACAAAAATAAAAAACAATAATATGACAGTGACAAAAAACGAACAAGCCGGCAGAGCATTTGTATTAAAGTTTCATAACCGGTAGTAAAGTGAATGAACCGCTGCCTTGCTATTGTCTATCTTTTCATGGGCGCGACAGGAGGGAATATATATATTAATGAAAATTGGTTATAAACAAACGATGATTTGCTTGAACAATATCTTTGATCGATACTCGTATTTAAGTAGATATTCTGTTTTTATAAACAAACAGTATTATATATTTATTTCTACCGGCCTGATTATTTACGATGAATTTTTATTTCAAAAATGTGTGTCATTCGGCGGGATTTGAACCAGGCTCATCACAACCTTCAAATCAGTGGCCTAGCTATTGGATACATTTTACCGTCATGCCTAGGAACCCGTATTCCTCATAAGCATTTTCTATTGCTTTGAACGTTAGAGCCATCAACACGCCGACAGCATCTTTTTGCACATATGCACACCACCGTAAATGAAGTCACTTCATTAGTATATTTGTGCCTTCCATTTTATATCTCATGCCAAATAAACCCAACCTATACCATGTTTTTCGATACTCGTGCAAACTAGTCTTGTGTCTCCCTTTGTATTGTTCATCAAAGCAACATAATCCGGCATTAAAGAAGCTGAAAATGCCAAGCAAAATAAACTGTTGTAACTAAACAATACAAATTTGGTTCAGTGTTTTCCTTAGTTATTTGTGCTTGGAAATCCGAAAGATTGATAGATTCGCCTTTGCGATTTCCAAGAAGCGATGCTCCCCCGAGAAATATGCCCATGATTGCTGAATGCTTAGCGTGAATTCTAATTATTCGACGCTGCAGAGGAAATATTATCGATCTAATCAGTTTTCCGACATGACCAGATTGGAAATATGGATTATTTTGTTTTGATAGAAAACTTAGTAGTCTCCATTCTTTCTAGAACATTTCATTAAATCTATAGCGTTGTGAAATATTTTAAGATTATTAAAATTCAAGGTTTCTCGCTTTGTCTCTTTGTCTAAATGTGAAATTAGAAAAGTTTACGAATGGTATAAGCAAGTGAAGAAATATAAAACATAGAAAATACATCGACTTTTTACAATGATTACACCATTTAACTACGTAACACATATATTTTGTATTGTTATTGGACTTGATCTGGCATCCCAACTTCAATTACAGTCCCACGGTATTGACGGAGCTTCCCTCTGTTTACTTCTATGTATATTTTCATGATAATTTTTTTAATGATCCCCCCCTCTTGGTATATCAACTGGGTACTACTAGTTTGGCAACCAGGTCTCATTGTTCAGGTTTTGAAACACATCTAACCGTAAGTTCTGTTCCAGAAGTTTCTTTTCTAGTACTTCTCAGCTGTGGATATCGGTTTCAACTTCCTTAAATAATTAAGACTCTGGAGAATTTGGAAGAACGTAGGTAAATCTTTTTAAGTGAAAATATGGTAAAAGAGTAAGTTTCGCATGATGTCGCTTCGACATTGAAAAAAAAACATTAAATTGGATATTTTATAAGGCTATCTTTATTTATACGTCATACATATGCTAAGGCGTGTTTTTCTATAGTCATGTCTCATCTGTCGCCTTTGTCTATTTGATAATATTCCAACGCTAATTATTATCCACTATGAATTACGTATGAAGTAAATTTGATACTAACTAGATATTTACATCTCCGACCTCGTTTCATACTAGGCTATGCTGAGTATTGCTTAGTAGAAATGACTACCCTTGTGGATTGTTAAAACTTAAAGGATTTTTATATTAACTAGTGCTCTGCAATTATTTAAACTAAATTATTTGTTCTAATTGTTGATTTTTTTTGGCAGCTTCTCAACCCTATAATCATGATTTAAAGCCGAAGTATATCTTAGAGTTCGAATTCCAGTTGAATCCATTGTATTCATTTACGCGCAAATACCCGTGGGAAAGGTAATAATCCGTATCTTCCTTCCAGTTATGGGTTAAATAGCAGGACAGATTGGGTTCTATAGCCTTGGTCGGCAACCAGTCTACCGCAGAAAGCAATGGCAACCTACTGCGGGATAATCTTCTGCCCAGTCAGTCAAGTCTCAAAAAGAGACATGATCGCCCAAGCGTGTATCACGTATGGCACTTAACTGACTGATATCTTAGAGTGTAAAAATAGATATCAATAATTTTTGGGGGAAAACATTATTTTTCCAGATAATACTATTGCTGTTTAACCCATAACTGACGGAAAATAAACTGGATTCAAGCCTATCACAAGGATATTTGCGAGCAAGTTATTGTACTGAACATAACTGTAAATCGAATTCCCGTACTGAGCTGTTAAACCACCTGCATATCTTTATAGGATGCGATGAGTAAATTGTCGCAATTTAAATTTATGCGTGCTTTTCGATTTGATTTTGTTGACTCCACGGCTGAGATATTTAAGGACTGTCTGCAAGGAAAAAGAGCACTGTGACACTATTTATTTCTCCTGAAATTTGAAAGCAACATACGGTGGTGCGTAGCATTCAAACCAGAAACTTCTATGCTATTATTTAATAGTTTTTACTTGTCCATTTAATGACAGTTATACGGAGACTGTTGGATGATATATCCAGCCAACATCATAGTGTTTTTAGCGATCATGAGTGATAGTAAAGTTATTCCTCCCATTCATTTTCCCATGTTTCATATTGAACCACCTTTATAATGCCGTAGTCGTAATCATTGTGGATACTTTTTGTTTAAGATCGTATCATAGTAAGTCCTGTGTCCAATCATTTACAGGGTTCTATGAAAAATTTGTCGTCTAAATTGGAGAAAAAGTGAAAATAACAAATATATTTGACAAAATTACACAAAGTTATTTTGCATTACTAAAGAGTTAATAAAATAAAATTGCCATTGGCAATTTAATAAAATAAAAAAAAAGCGTTTGTATAGTTTGTATGTGCAGAATTGCTGAATATATGTTATGTAGAACTATTAGTATCTGTAGAGTTATCTAAACTAAAATTAAAACTAAAAGAAAAGTTTCGACTCTGGTGAATTTGAAAGAACGTAGGTAAATGCCTGTATTTAGTTTGTCAAGCTAAACACAGAGGCCTACATTAATGGCCCTGACAAGTTAGTGCTGCCCTACATCAAGAGGATGACTGCTGGATGACCCTACGTCTGACAACAGGACTGCTCTAGGCTATACAAGTAGTCAATATCTGCAACCATATCATTCCTTTTATCTGGTCATCTAACTCCACAGACTGCAACAATCTTGATTGTTATGTGTGAGGCGCAGGTGT
This sequence comes from Ascarosepion bandense, assembly GCA_037127315.1. Classification (NCBI taxonomy): domain Eukaryota; kingdom Metazoa; phylum Mollusca; class Cephalopoda; order Sepiida; family Sepiidae; genus Ascarosepion; species Ascarosepion bandense. The sequence goes on from JBBBDQ010000614.1 coordinate 7,756,216, forward strand.
ATGAGAGACCAACAAAACTCCTTTTAGCATCAAAGATGAACAAGGCAATGATTATGGCAGTATTCATCAACGTAAAAAAAGAAAGCGCTAGGAAGAATAGCAGTAGATTCCAATATCGTCTGGAACTTGTGGTTTAAGCAAATCGCAATTTTATTTTTTTTACTCTTTAGTATTGCAAAATATTTTTAGTATTGCAAAATATTTTTAGTATTGCAAAATATTTTTGTATAATTTTGTCAAATATATTTGTTATTTTCACCTTTCCTTCAATTTAGACGAGAATTTTTCCATAGAAATTGTAAACGAATGGACAGAGGACTTACTATGACACGACCTTAACCAAATAGCCTTCACAATGATTACGGCCACGGCATTATAGAGGTGGTTCCCTATGAAACATTGATGATGATATCGACTTCAGCGACATATATATATACTCAATAGTTGACTGATAATTATGACATTTCAGCTGACAATGAATAAGACCAACGTGGTAAGGGTAATCAGTTAGCAAATTAAACTATTAGTTCTAGATGCCTGTTTTGAGATCAAGCCACACGCTACTCAGAACTTTTGACAAACTAATGTACGATATTTAGCAGACAGTTCATTGCTCTAAATATACACCAATTTTTATTATGCAACATCTTTAGATGCAGCTGAGGAGTTTATGTGAAGGTATTTTCAGAGAGAGTGCTATTAAGTTGTTGACGCTGCTGCAACAGAAAATTTAAAAGTTCTATGAGAGAGTTCGAAGCAGAAGAGGCAAAGAAAAGAGAATGACACTAAATATAAAGACAATGATGAATTGAAAAAAAAACTACTGTCTTTACAAACGTCAGGTGTTCGGAGAATTCATTTTTATTAGATTGCATGGAAAAAAAAATCCAAAGTGAAGCTTATCTAAGAATCTACCGCCAATGAAATGCAAGCACTCGCTTCTATTCTAAAACCTATATACCGTGTCAAGATGCAAACTTTGACACACTGTTCTTTAAAAACGTATTTCGTTTTCTTAACAAGGCAACATTTATCTTCACACCCATTGCGATGTAAGTTTTCTCAATTTTCTCTGAAGGGAATCGAGTCGAGGTTTTGAAACGTTGTCATTATTATTTCAAGAAGCGATATTATAAATGATAAAATTGTCTCACGCCACAATAGATATATTTGAAAGCTATAATAAATAATGCCATTCAAAAAATTTATCACCATGAAACATAAATTAATTTAAAAAATTAATGGTATTCAATTAGTAAATTTATTAAATTATGTTTTGTCTGATTTTATTCTGTCAGCCTAAGTTTAAAGATTACATAATTAAACCTTATTGAACTCGGTATTTTTAAAATGCACAATGTATACATACATAAAAACACACACACAGAAAACACGCACGATCACACACAAAAACACACACGCGCACACACACACACACACACACACACACACACACACACACACACACAAACACACACACACACACATATATATATATACATGATTTAATTATTTGGTTTTTGGTCAAAAAACACGCACGATCACACACAAAAACACACACACGCACACACACACACACACATATATATATATACATGATGATTTAATTATTTGGTTTTTGGTCATAATTAAATTAGACTAATACACAGTTGTATTAAAAAGTGTTTCATACAATTATATTGTAGAACTTTCGAGTAATTTTCATTGTAAACGTGTTATTACGCGACCCAGTTTTCTACCATTTGGTGTCTTTTTTGTTACGAAAGTGTGTCGAATGACACATAACTTTTGTAACAAAATTTATTGTGAATAATCAGTCCGGTAGAAATAAATATAGGAATATACTGTTTGATTAAAAACAGAATGTTTTCTCAAATACGAGTATCGATTAAAATGATTGTTAAAACAAATAAATTATATATATATATATATATATATATATATATATATATATATATATATTTCATATGTATAATATTGCACATTTTGTGTTCGTGTTAATAAAAGAATGTTCCTCGATGTAATATAACTATAAACATGACGCTCATAAATGTGCAACTGTTTAACTGAATAGTTTTATTAAATTACGTCACTCAGCAACCGCAAAAAACTTTGTCGCAGCTGGACGAGTTTCTTATTTTATCTCATTCCGTTCGTGTTTTCCTCTTGTCTCTGTTTTTATTTATAATGTCTCTTCTACAGGTTACATCTGAGACTATTTACACATATTGTCGACATGGAAACAAAAACACAGACTTATTTAGAAAACACAAACAGTTATTATCTTAAAAAAAAACTTTATCAAATGCTGCATTCAGGTAAACGTTATTCCCCAATGGTTACAGTGGCTAGTCAAGTTTTTACAACATACTAGCCCACGAATTCTTGAAATCAACACGACTTGGAAGAAGAAGAGTTTACATTTCTCTGTGAGGCATACATAGCTGATAAATAATAATGCTGTGTATTGAAGTCTATATTTACAAAAATCTGCATGTTTATACACATACAAAAAGAATTCAAAATTCTTTTCAAAATATTGTGTGTTGCTAAACTGAATTTTCTCCATTTATACAAACGGCATTAGATAAAATAAGAAAAACGACTAAGAATAAGAGAAGACTTTCACAATAAGAACGTGACTGCCAGGGTTGAGATAAATCTTCAAAGAAAAGACTTGAGTTTAAGATTGTTTTTATAATGAAAATGATGAGAAATCTTTCTCATTCTATCTCATCTTATATACTGGACTTGGTAGTTCTTATATTTTTTCAACTTTTTGAAAATGCAGAGTGACGTAATTTAATATAACATTTCAGTGAAACTTATAAATATGTAAAAGTGTCTAGCAATTTGAAAAAATTCGAATAACTAACAACATTTTGATTTTTTATAGCTATATTGTTAAGATAAAATCATTTTAATTGCCTTAGAAAGGTTGGTTAAGAATAGAGTTTGTACCCTGACTCTTATTGGTACATATTGTCTTTCCTACAGATTACATCAGAAAATAATAATAATTGTATATGAAAATTTAACGGGTTCTTTTGTTAATACTGCACAATAACATGTGCATCAAATGCGTTCATCTTTGCTACATTGTATTGTAAGATTGCAAAATCTTACAATACAATAATAATAATAACAAAATAAATAACAATAGTAATAATAATAACAAAATAAATATTCTATTTTTATTTACAATTATCCACTTGGAAATAAATACTAAAAATTGTATGAAATAAATTATTTCCTCAAAAAAAAAAATAGGCCGACTTAATAATTATAGCTGGTAGTGTATATATATATATATATATATATATATATATATATATATATATATATATATTAGAGAAAATTTTCAAAATTCAAAGGTGTCGGATGCACATTTCGACATTGGATCTCTAACAGAGATTCCACGTCACGTCAGCGACATTGTTTTGTTCCAAATGGCGAAGACCCTGGGGTAAAGGGGGAAGGGGCAAGGTTAACAACGGTCAAGAATTGAGAGTTCCCTTAAGGTCAGGAAAGTGTTATTTTTTAAGCAAAACAGAAGAGATAAACGGGGTATCAAATACCCTTTGGTGGTTGAGCTCTCTTGTTTTATTCGCGGATCTTTCAACTATTCATTTTGCTGTTCCAAAATGGAGAAATTTACCCCGGATTATTCCTTGAAAAATATTCCTTACCCAAACACTCACTCTTTTCTCCTTCACCTCAGCAAAAAAATTAAAAACTTCATAAGGAGACCTCAATGGAAGGCCCACTTTTTTCTACGCTCTTCAGACTCTGCACATCATTCCACGGAATCTTTTAACCTGAGGACCCAGCGCACACCCCCAGTATGCAAATTTCTGAACTCTTTCGAGAAGGACCTTTTCGACCTAATCAGTCCAGGTGGCAGATCTTGTAGGAATTTACATTTTAGATATTCTAAGCAGATTTTTAGACCCAAAACAATTAGACCTATATCGGGACGATGGATTAATAATTATCCCTAATTCCAATGGTCCCCATACAAATAGGATCACAAAAAAATAATTAGAGCCCTGAAGTACCTCGGTTTTAAAGTCGAAGTCACCTCTAATCTTAAAATTGTAAACTGTCTAGACATTACCCTTAACATAAATGATGATGAAAAGAAAATAGTTATTTTTTATATTAATACTTCATCCAACCACCCCAAAAATATTATAAAACAGATACCCAATATAGTGAATAATAGAATCAACCAATTATCATCCAACATTAAAACTTTCAACGCAAGTAAAAATATTTACAATAAGGCCCTTTAAAAAAGCGGATATAAGAACAAGTTAGCATATAATAAACCTACCATAGACTCTGAATCATCCAAAAATAAAAATAAATGAAACTGTAGAAAAAGAAAGATAATTTGGTTTAACCCCCTTTATTGTTAGCTAACTAACATCAATATTGGTAAATATTTCCTCAAGTTAATAAACAAAGATTTTAATAGCAGTAACCCTCTACGGAAGATTTTGAATAGGTACACCCTAAAAATTAGTTATTCTTTCACCCCGAATATGGACAGCCTTATTGGTTCCCATAATAGGAGTATTCTGGTGAACTTGCGCAATGCTGAATCTAGGTCCGGAATTCTAAACGAATGCAGCTGTTATTCTGTCGACGCCTGCCCGGTGGAGGGAAAATGCAAATCCACCCAGGTGATTTATGAAGCCCGCATTTCTCCATCAAACAAAAAAAAAAACGACTTCCGGACCTATATCGGTATGTACGCCGGTCCTTTCAAACAAAGAACGTATAACCACAGGTACTCTTTTTCGAACCCCGGTCAGAGATACCAGACAGCCATTTCGAGAGCATTCTGGAAAATGAAAGAGGAAGGGCTGGATCCTGAAATTAGCTGGAAACTAGTAGGTTCAGCCCGTATTCCGAGGAATTTTCGTGATAGGTGCTCTCTATGTTTACTGGAAAAAATTAAAATATTAAAATACCCCCGCCGACACCGGCTACTGATTCTTAGAAGGGAATTCATCAGTAAGTGCCGCCACAAGGCAAATGTTTTGAATACTTAAATTTAGAATTTAAATCCCCGTTTGCTAGATGTTAGAAAAAAATTAAATGGATTCAATTTAAATTTTAATCTTAATTTTACCTTAACGTTAACCTTAAAAAGCATTTTAACCCCCCTACCATCCTATTCCAATCTCCTTTAATTGCCTGCCTTTATAAAATATGGATTTTCTTTTACTAAACCCCTTTTTTCCTGGGTTAAGACATTTTTTTTTCTCTAATAATTTTGAAACTGATAACCTCCTGTAATTGGAATTTAGCTCGAATCTACCTAAAAGGTTTAATTAAATAAACTTAAATAAAACTTTTTTAAGATCTTATATTGAAATCCATTCCCTCCCCACTAAATTCACCCCTTCAAACTGCTCAAAATCTAAAACTTAAAGAAGTAATTTAACTCCTTTATTTGTCTATCTTTATAAAATATGGACTCCTGTAGCAAACCCCTCTTTTCCTTTGTTAACACACACACACACACACACACACACACACACATATATATATATATATATATTTCTTTAATAAATTTAAATTCATGACTTCCTGTAATGGATAAACTTAATTAAAAATTTTTAAGTTCTTACATTTAAATCTATTCCTTCCCCTCGTAAATATACCGTTTCAAACCCCTGTAAACATTCACTAGCCTCGACCATTTGATATTTGATACCCCATCTATCTCTTCTGTTTTCCTTAAAAAGAAATCGCACTTCCCTGACCTTAAGGGAACTCTCAATTATTGACCGTTGTTAACCTTGCCCCTACTCCCCCTTCACTCCAGGGCCTTCGCCATTTGGAACAAAACAATGTCGCTGACGTGACGTGGAATCTTTGTTAGAGATCCCATGTCGAAATGTGCATCCGACACTTTTGAATTTTGAAAATATTCTTTCATTTATATTGGCTCTGTATTCTTAAGTACATTGATCTCTCCACCGGCATCACTTTTTAATATTAAATTTTTTTTAATATTAATTAGGATCAGGTTCTTTGAATTTACCTTCCTACTCTTCCACTTCTGATTAAAGAAAAACAATATATATATATATATATATATATATATATATATATATATATATATATATATATATATATATTATGCATTAGGCTACTGGATTGTATATCATATCTGTCCTTCAGTATGGTTGCGAATGCCGGACAATTTCATTAAAGATGAAAGAAAGACTTGAAGCAACAAAAATGTCGTTCTACAGAAGGATGATGAGGATACCATGGACTGAACACTTGAGAAATGACGCGGTTTCGGAGAGGATATACACAAAATGGAAACTGATATCTAACTCCAGGAAAAGACAGCTGAAATTGTTGGGATATATAAAGAGGAAGGAAGTCTTGTTGAAACAGATGCTCACGTGATAGATAGAACGGAAGAGTGACACATGAAAGCAACGCACGGTATCATTTATAGAATTCAGCAGAGGGATGATGGAGCGATGATTAAGCTGAATAACAAGAGAAGTGGTATCAAGAGCGACAAAGTCTAAGGAGATGTGAAGGGGCATGATCGCTTACGTCATGAAAAAACACGGCACATATAGGATCATTTTTCGTCTTTTTGTAGTTGCTGAATAAAAGTTTTATCGTGATTCACATTATGATTCGCATGATTATTACTATTATTCTTGTTATTATTATTAATTCTTTTATATTCTGTCTTTCATTTTAAGCAAGTTGAATTTATGCTTAATTAATCTTTGTTATATTCTGTTGTCTTTGATAAGTAGAGTTAATAACTGAACGTATGCATGCTCTTAAATTAATGTCGTAAGTGACTGGAGGACTATGCATTTAGTTTGGTGTCTTACAAATATTCCTCTTTTTTTATAGAATGTAAAAGAGAAGTTTATGTATGAAAAAAAAGTACTTCTATTTTTTATTTATTAAATTCGGACTGATTTATGATATCTAGGAATGATTCAAGATCTAAAGAGGTCACCAATTCCATCCAATACAAAACTACATTTACTTTGGACTAATAAGGTTTTATAAAATTTATCAAACAAATTACATGGCGTGTATATATATTATTGTCATCCGCAGACAGATCTGTTTCGCTGTACCACAGCTCATTAGTATGGTTAGACTCCGATTGCGACACAACCCAGGCTCGAAACCCAACCGACCTGGCGTCAGTCAGCGACTCTACCTCTGCGCCACGGGGCGTTCGGCGGAAGAAGGCAGTCTTTTTTTACGCGCCCAATAGCTAGAGTACTCAAATTTCATTTTTTCTGAAATGAGCTATATATATATATATATATAACTTAGACTAATATGTATTTCGCAGCAAAAAACCTGCTGCTCGTCAGACCCAAATGACACAACAGTTACTAACTATATATATATATATATATATATATATATATATATATATATATATCATGAAATATTCAAATGTGTGTATATGTATATATATATAAAATCGAATATCATGAAAAATTCAAATGTGTTTATATATATATATATATACATATATATATATATAAAGAGAGAAAGAGAGCGAGAGAGAGAGAGAGAGAGATATCCAGCTGCAGAATATCTATTACCTTGGATTTATCCCGTTATTTGTTTTATATTGTAACATAATAGTAATTAAATGAATATAAATGTACACGCAATCGAAATAAAATGGTATCATCATACTCAAATGATACTTTAAGACAAGTCAAAAATAAAAATGGTTTCTTTCTTCTTTGTTTTTAAAAGATGCTAGGATACAACGAAAGCTAAGACAATAATCTTGTAACAAAAATAGATACATCGCATCGGACGAGTGCAGTCTAGAAGGTGGTTCAATTGACTGCCACTCTCCAGTTAAGACTGAAAGTAGAAAATTTGTATTCCCCAAACATTTAACATATGTTTTCAAACTGAGATATAAAGGTTGAACTTCATTCTGATGAGTTAAATGAAACGCACACATAATTTTTCTGTCTTCCCCTATCCATATCAACTCTTTAACTAACAAACGTATTGTTTTATGCATACGTATGTAAAACAATTTCACAACAATAAGTCAACATTACCTGATGACGAGGTAAACCTCGAAACAAAGAAATTTCCGTGTCCCAAAGAAAATTAAAAAAAATTAAATAAAAAACATATTTAATTTTAACTATATATATATATTCATATATGAAATAAAAATTCAAGCAAGAGTAACAATACAGATATATGATATTCTTGGCAATTTTGTGGGCACTAAGCGGTTTATGTAATAAAATATGTAAAAAAATGTTAATTTTTTTTTAAATAAAAAAGTATATTAAGCCATATAATACCTATAATATAAACATATATACCAAAATATTAGCAACATTGATGAGTTCCTATTGACATTATTAGGAAATTAACGTGACTTTCAATGGAAAACTAGTATATATTTTAATATAGTTTTGTTTTGCTACGTAGAATCTAAGATATTAATTATTTGTATTCAGAATGTTTTCATAGTCTTCATTGTTATTGCTATAATTTTTGATCAATGTACCCTCAGGTTTTCACTGGGTACTTGTTGAAAAAGTCAGTATGAACTATTTTTATGTAATCTGTGTGGAAATATTGTTCACGTTACGGTTGTATATATCGAGGCATATCTCTTTTCAAATTGATTTAGTACTTCTGATTTATTGCTCGCCTTCTCTTCAGAGATTAAGTTATTGACCTCATATTTATTATATTATCACCAAATTCACAAATCTTTGCTTTA